>JAPMLY010002235.1:30000-56417 GCA_026401115.1 Tetraselmis chui | reverse complement strand
GAGAGAGAGAGAGAGAGAGAGAGAGAGAGAGAGAGAGAGAGAGAGAGAGAGAGAGAGAGAGAGAGAGAGAGAGAGAGAGAGAGAGAGAGAGAGAGAGAGAGAGGGAGGGAGAGAGAGAGAGAGGGAGAGAGAGAGAGGGAGAGAGAGAGAGAGCAATTGGCAAGGGAAAGGGCGTTTCCCTACTCAATACGGCCCGCGTGATGCAACATTTACTGATATCAATTGTCATACCGGTGTATTGGTTGAAAAGGGATAGTTTATGTAATTGGATGTTCACGTTTGTAGGGGAATCCGTGGCGAGGTTGAGGTCGTCAACGAAGCCATAATGACAGGGATAAATCACCGTAGGTTCGGCGGAGGAACCTATCATGGCCGTCCTCCGTGGTAGGAGCTCTTCGGCGATGTCGGGCAGGCCGTTGTGGGTGAAACGCACGTAATCACGTATGTAGACTTGCCACCTATATGCGGCTCTGCGCACAACCAAGGGGCAAGCTTCGTTCGGTCACAATGTGCAAATAATCAAAGCTTACTCAAACAATGTCAACACTTTTTCCAACATTTTTCGTTGGATGCGACTTCTCAATGTGCGTCGAACGCACCTACTGATTTCCAACACCCACAAATGAATGTTCGGTGAATTACTCTAATTTCCACAATGTTCCGGGAAAGATGAGCCGCAGTATCAAGCAACACCCGTTGGATTCGGTTCACCTCATGAGGCGATTTGTGCGGGATTTGTTGACACATGTTTACCAATTTTTCATTCTTACTGATTTCAAGCTCAATTCCCGACGTGCGCCACGCGTGGGGCGGGTGTGGTTGGCACAAGCACATACCCAAGCATTCCAAACACCACCGTCAACGTAATGCGCCCCAAACGGCCGAGCTGGACCTCGCGCCTCACTAAAGCTAGTTGCCTTCGCCTATTTAGAGCGCGCAATGTTCATCCAACCCTGCGTAATGTGGGTTTTTTACTCGCTTGTTTTCGAAATAAATTACCCGTGCTTGCGGCGTGAACTTCCATGCTCGCTCCATTCACACACCCGCAAACCAAACCTCGCGCATTGGACAAGGCACCCGCACCTTTAAGCCTCCTCCAATAAGTCCCCCAAAATAGGTTACGTGAAACAATGAGTAATACGCAGCTTATTATGAGTGCTAGCGCAATGCCCAAGCGTGGAGTTGCGAACGACGTGTGCAGTTCAGACATTTTCCTGGGAATTTATGGGCTTAATTCGACAACCTCCACCGACATCACTCGCTTCAAGCTCAGGTCAAACCATACCGAATGATAGCTAATTGCTTGCTTTCCAGCCTTCCTACACTTGGGTGGTACATGGGTGTCGTCGTGCTTGACGTGGTGAGAGGGGAGCATGTTCTTGACTATCGAATGTTTAACGAACGGCATGTCCAGACCTTGTGGAGTGTAAATATACTGAAAATACCAGTAGAGCTATGTCGCGCTACTAGATCTGCTGCTACTACAGTCGTTAAGAATATTATACATATGTTAATATTAACGTTATAAAATTATCTTACAAGAATAAGCAGTGGAGGCCACCATATGTTAATATTCAAATTCATCTTGTATACGGCAATCTTCTGAAGGACATGACTGTCACAACCACATCTGAACCCGCCGCGTCCTTCAAAATGGTACATGTTACCTACTTATACGTTACGAGTGGCCCGTAGTTCTTTATGCCTGTCGTTCGTTTAACTTTTGTAATCAAGTAATCACTAACCTTATGTCTCTCACTATGTATTATATTTGTAATCATTAAGATAATCCATGGTGGCCCATAGTCGTGATACTTATTTTTCACTACACACACACACACACACACACACACACACACACACACACACACACACACACACACACACACACACACACACACACACACACACACACCACACGCACCACGCACACACACCACACACACAGTTTCTTCTCTCTCATTATGTATGTTTGTAATTATGCACACACACCCTGTGTGTCTCACTCTGTATTTTTGTAATCACATAAATAATGCTCCTGTACCCATCGTAGCCATCCGCAGTAGTTAAGGACGTATCCTAATCCCAATCCCAATAAGTGCGCTATAGACCAAGTCAATATTTTTTCAAAATAAAAATATCGCATTTGTAGTATCTAAGTCTAATCGATGATGATAAATAAGGGGACACGCAGTGCTGACGCTGTGGCGTACCTTCCTGTTCCCCGGGCTTAGTTTTTTCCTCTTTTCCTCTTTCTGCTTGAGTTGGTGGCCTCCACTGCTTTTTCTTGTAAGATTTTTATATATAAGGGGACACACCGACAGAGAGACAGACAGACACACTCCAGATTTTAGTAAATTAATATAGTTGGATTTGCACACCATCGATGCCCCCCACCCCCCCCCGCCGCTTTTGTGCCCCCCCCCCCGAACTTTATTTCTATATAGTGAGTATTTTTACAAGAAAAGGTAGCCCCCTGTTTATATTTCCCTGTCCACATTTCTTGAGATAGTTTCGATGGCGTACTGCTACGATGACGGTGGCCCATTGTTGATGATGCCCTTATTCCTTTGTCAGGCAGTGAAGGCACCCTCTGGGGCTCCTGGGGCACGTAACCTGTCATCTCATCCTCGGTGGCAGCGCACAGCTCGCAACATCAGACCGCGACACCCCACGTACAGGTACCGTCTGTACGGTCAAATACATACAACCAAAGGGTCACCGCGTTACGTACAGGTACAGGTACGGGGGTCACAAACTGCGCACGAGCGCTACTCGTATTTTGACAGTAGTAACGTTTTATAAGTTAAAAAAGCGTTTTAAATAATTATTCCTCTTTTCTTCTTTATTTTTAGTGGTGATCTCCGCTGCTTTTTCTTGTAAGAAAGTTTTTATCTTACCAAAAAATATAAAACGGAAACTATTATCGGAGCACGGTCGGGGAGGGGGCCGAAGCCCCCTCGCGATGCCTGCTGGCGCGTGCGCGGGATGGCTCGTAACGATAGTTACAAGACGTTGAGGGAATATGACAAGTAGCGGCTGCATGAGTTTTCGCTTCGTGGAGGTACCGGGTTGTCCCTTTCTCGTTCCGTGGTAGAGGAGACAACATGTTTCCAGACCGGCACTTAACTCATGCTCCCCCACGATAAAAAATCTGGACAGGATCATTGTCGCCAAACACGCACTAAATAGATGAGGTCCGATTGGGCTTGTGTCCAAGTGTCTTAAAGCTACGTGCGCAAGTCCTTGGCGAGGCATAGCGATGAGACGAGAATATGGGTTGGCAGGTACAAGCGTGTGCGGCCGGGGTGGAGGGACACTTGGGACGCAGCGAGACCCCGCCAAACTTTTCTTACTATGTCGCCATGTGCGATTCGCTCGGCGCCGTGGTCTTTGAAGAAACCGTTAACGGCTGAGAGGTAAGGTTGCATATTAGTTGCCTTGATGGTGTCACGTTCCCGATCCATGCGATGTAGCGGGCCATAGTAGCGGCTGTCGCGTCTAGCGGGGGTAGGCCTTGTTCCTCGTAGAATTGGAAGTATGGTTTGTTCGCGCTGATGTACGTGCCGGACGTGCTTCTCGCCCAAGCGGCGGTCAATGACTCGAGAGTTTTTGCTCCAAGGCTGTCTTTTCCTAAGGGGCGTTCCATGTAGGGGCACATTGAGGCGGCCCATGGGTTGTTGCACCCGGCAACCTCGATCTTGTATCGGGCCTTAGCTGCACGGGTGGGGTAGCTCTAGATTGCTAGCCTGATATGTCGTGCGTTGAACAAGGTCATGGTAGCACTTATTGCGCACCGGCGGAGGTACAACTAGGCCGGTAGGGAATCCGGAATACACTGACGGACAAATGAGCCTTGCCGATTGTACCTCGTCCGTGCCGCCTCCATGTACGGAACAAGTGAGCGCGGGCCATCAAGACCGTCTCGTGGCACGCCAACTTGGTAAGTGCATTGTGCCACGTTTTTCCTCGCCAACGGGGGGCGCCCATTGTGGCTGCTGCGCCGCTCTGCTATAGCTTTTGGGCGAGGTCGGGTAGTAGTGGCCAAGGAGAGTTGCACCATAAGTTTTTCTCTGGCCAGTGCGTATCGGCGAGGTGAAGGGAGTCCACCGCTTCGCACGACGGGTCTAGCCAATTTGCGCTGTAACGGGGAAGTAGTTGAGTGCCGACGCAAAACGGTCGATCGTGTGAGAACCGAATTGTGTGTCCATCTCGTGAGAAACCGAGGGGTCGAGCTGCTAGTCGTCGTTGTCCAAGTGGCGGCTGAGCTTGTCTGGCCACGTTTTCACCGCGGATCTGATGTAGCGGGGTCTGATGTGAATGTTGTTGTTGTGCAACATGTGCCAAAGCCGGCGTAGTTCGTACATCATATCCGGGGAGCGGGAGTCACGCCGGCCATGACGTAGCATACCGCTTGGTTGTCTTCGTGGAGGAGGATGTTGCGGCCAGCGAGATGTGGCAAGAAGATGAGGACGGCCAGGCGGACGGCCTTCATTTCCTTCTAAGTAATGTGGTGGCGCTCATCTTGTGTTCCCCAAAAGCCGCGTGCTTCGAGTTTGCCGTTTAGCACCGCTCCCCAGCCATACCCCGAACTGTCAAAGTGTATGTAGGCTCACTCGACTAGTCGGTGGATATTCTTGCCATTTGCGTGGCTGGGCACTTCGGTCCGCCACTACATGTCGCGACGGAGCTTAGGGGTGAGGCGGACTCGGCCTCCCCACTTGTCGCCGAGTACGGAGTGCAATTCGAGGAGGAAGAATTTGGCAGCCATGATAGCGAGAAAAATGTATACACTTGACCCGCGAATGACTGGAGCTCCTTGAATGGAAGCCATTTGCTTGTTCGCATAGCACGCTGCATTAGTTGCCGGGATTACATGGCTAGCTTCTGAAGTTTTGTTGCTAGTGTGAAGAAGTAACATGTTGCAGTGTCGATGTCGATGCCTAGGTGGTGGCCGTACTGTACCGGTTCCCATAAACCCTTGGTAGGGTGGCGGAGAAGCCCGAGACAAGTGAGGAGGCGGTCGACATGCTGACGGAGAGCCAGCGCGAGTTCCCGGGTGGCCGCGAAGAGGAGGAAGTCGTCTACGTAAGGTAAGATCTTGGCGCCTCGCCACCGCGTGCGCCGGAGGAAACGCTTGCTCGGTCGTTTGCCCTCGGGGATCGTAGGCTGCCCGTGGTGTGTCGTAAACCCACCGGGGTCGGGTTGGTGTAGGTGACGCACGAAGGTGTCCATAAACGCGCAGAAGTGGTAGGGGGTTAGGGGCCAACCCCTTGGCAGGCCAACGAGTCGATACAATTGACCGCGCACGTTTACAATTAGGAACTCGCGCTACTCTTGTACGATTCCCAGCGAACGAGAGCGCACACGAGGCGGTAGGCGCAGCCATGGTGTGATTTTATTGTTCAACGATAACATATAGCGCGCGGTAAGCGATTGACGTGGTGGGACTAATCTATGAGCGAGTGCTTTGTCGCACTTGTGTTGGGTTTGGGGACGCGGGGCGATCTTCTCATATATAGGGGAATAGGTGTTCAGTACGCCGTTCAACTTTTCTCACGGCGTTCATACTTGAAAAACAATTACGTGTAGGCCATTTTTCCCAACTCCCGTAAAATGTGACGTACGTCCGACTTGTCGGGGTGTACACACGTAATTCGCGCCGTTCCGTGTATCGTTCAACTAGCCCCGTAATTTGCCTTCATGTTCCTCGGGCTTTTTCCTATGTATGTGGGGTCTTTACTCTTGCTCATTTTTGCTCGGTGGCTTTCACCGCTTTTTCTTATTTTAACAATGTCATAGAGATGAATATGTCACCACTGAAACCCCTCTGCATTCGTCTTCACTGATGAAATTCGCCGCCATCATCCGCGAACAAAAGATTACTTTATGTGGTTATTGTCAATTCGCCCCGCAATAGGGATGTCCTAATCAACATCGTAATGTCGTTTTTATTGAAGATGCTGATTTGAATTTGCTACAACCCTAAAATATAGTTATTTGCGCGTTTCGCTGCTGTGGGTACAAGACATTGTGACTATCATCTATGCATACTATGCATGGGATCTTGAAAAATCCAGGAAAATGGGAAACTTGGGGATACTAACTACACTCCTCCATAAAAGTCCGGACAAGTATTCGCACCTTCGCAAGTAGAAAATGTAACTACCATGCGTCGATTTTATTGACAAATATCCCGAAACCCCAGGCAACGCTTTTGCGCGCAAAATTGAATGCGCCGACAACAACGAGGGGCGAATTCGAACACCGCCGGGCTTGTGTACTTGGGGTTATCGCGCCCGCACCCGTGCGGCACGCTCTTTCAAACAGTCGCCGTGCTGGTTAGACGAAAAGAGTACCGGGCGCACAACGCCGCAATATGAACACTTATGCGACGGTCGCGCAAATATAATGCATAGGCGACGGAGGGAGGAGGTGTTGGGCATGCCGCTGTGGGGGAAACGCACGAAATCGCGTATATAGACTGACCACCGATATGCGCACAACCCAAGGGCAAGCCGCTTTCGGCCAAAATGTTCAATCCATCATAACTTACTCATATATGGTCAAACAACAATGTAACAGGTGCCGTTGGACGCGTCTGTTCAATGCGCGTGTAACGCGTCTACTCCAAAGTTCAAACACGCATAAATTGATTTGTTATGAATTATTATTATCATTTACGAATTATTCCGGCAAAGCTGAGCCGCAGTGCCAAGCAACATCCATCGAAGTCGGCTCACCTCCTGCGACGATTTGTGCGGGGTTTGTCGATATATGTATACCAATTCTTCATTCCTATCGACCTCCGAGCCTACTTCCCGACGCGTGCCACGCGTGGGGCGGGTGTGGTTGGCACAAGCATACACCCAAGCATTCCAAACACCACCGTCAACGTGATGCGTCCCTAACGGCCAAGTTGGACCTCGCCCCTTCCCTAAGCCAATTGCCCTCGCATGCTTACAGCGTGCAGTGTTTATCCAAACCTGCGTCATGTGCGTTTTTGCTCGCTTGCTTTCCAAAAAATCAGACACCCGTGCCAGCGGCGTGAACTTCCGTGCTCCATTCACACACCCGAAAACCAAACCTCGCGCATTGAACACGGCACCCACGCCTCCAAACCCCTCCAAAAAGCCCCCCAAGATACGGTTATGTGGAACACATGGTAATATGCAGCTTGGTATGAGCGCTTGAGCAATACCCAAGCGTGGCGCTCAGAATGACGTGTGTAGTTCAGACAATTTCCCGGGAATTCATGGGCTTAATTCGACAAACTCCGCCGACCACACCCGCTTTAAGCTGAGTCCTAACCACCCCGGATGGCGGCCTACGGCTTGCTTCTCGACTCTCCTACAATTTGGCGGTACTCGGGTATCGTCGTGCTTGACGTGGTGAGAGGGAAGCGTGTTCTTGACTAGTTTATGCTTAACATAATGCATGTCCGGACTTTGTGGAGGAGTGTACTGTAATCGGCATAACGCTGACGTGTTCACATTTACACTCCACAGTCATTCGTTATGTACGCCACCCGCCCCAAAAAGGGCGCTAAAGACAGATTGTAATCTGTCGGAGTAATTTGCATGGGATATTCTATCAACTTCTATTCACCTTTTAATCCTTTCTTATCCCGTACTAGCATGATTATAGTACTTATGTACCTATTGCGGCTCGTCATCGTGGTCAGCGCTCTACTGTGCATCAGTCGGACAACCGCTTCCTTTGTGTATTCGCTTTCCGTCGCTTCCCGCCTCTTACCTTGTTGCAAAACACAAATGACCGATGCCCCGTCTCATTACTCCCAATGGATGGCCATGCGGTAGAGTCTAAGAAAATGGAAGGGCGGTGCCGCTTTCGAGACACATTGTGACAATGGGATGGGCAAGCGAATCGCTTGCGGAGGATGTGGTTCGCTACGTGGATGCGTTCTACGAGGACGCGAACGCGTGCACTGGCCAACCGGATTGGAAAAAAATCCTACGGGCCAAGCCAGTGGAAAGACAAGACCACAACGAAACCAAAGCGCGGGGTAAAGACTATAGTGAGGTGTTGGCAGTGAAATATCATCGGGTGAGTAGTACACCTACAGTAATGTCCATCAACAGTAAATACATCATCGATATTATGTTGAAGTAGGCAGATATATTATAGCTCGCTTAATATCCTTATAGCGGACCACACTGCAATGAATAGTAGCAGCCGTTTTTAGCACATGTAGTGCGTGCGTTAAGAAAGAAGAGTGTAAATGTGATGGATTGGATATTCCGTGTCCTAGTGCCGGTACATGGAAATTTTGCGGCTAGCGAGTAGCGAGCTTCCATGACGTTTCGCATGTCGGGTGCCTCGGTTTCAAGAACGTTGTGTGCGTCACTCGTAGCCACATCTGCGCGTGCGCCTCGTCTCACTGTCAGGTGCCTTGCTAAATGTGATTTTCAGCATCGCTACCTTGCTGTCGTGGGTGACTGTCCAAATCACCGTGCGACGCATATCACGACTTGTCGCTGCGATTTCTATTATAATTGCCCCCCCCCCTACTACCGGTATGGAGTTTATTTATATCCGCGGCGGCTATACTAATACTACGCTCCCGTTAGTTTCGCGCCGGTATATTACCGTCTCTAGACAATAAAAAGCATAAAGCATGGGCAATAGCGGTTATGTTGCCCTTTTGACCGTGGAGCTGCAAGCAACAACATATCTAGCGTCAAAAAAGACGACTTACATGCTAACCGTGGTCTTCTCGACTGCTAGAGTTATGTCGGCGAGGGTGCGCACCTCGGGTTCGCTGAAAACACCCAGCCCATGCCGTCGGAAGATGTGTGATTCTACGGTGGACATTGGGCAACCCTTCCGCTCTACAGTGATTGGGAGGTACTCCTCTACTCGTTTTATCCCTCCCCGCTTTCCGTTTTTATCCGACGTCTCCTCGGTGTAGTAGTAGGGTTGTCTACTTGATTACATATTTTAATGTATGTCGTCGTGGCGCCCGCCGGCGGCGCAGCGGCGGCGGCCCCGGAGGGGGGTGCGCTCGCAGGCCCGTCGGCACCTACCTCTACCTCCACGCGGTGGGCGCTGGTAACCCCATAGCCGTGCCAGACCTGGCACGGTAGGGGGCTGAATGAGGTACCGACAGCTGCGATCCGCGGGATCAGCAGCTGTCGGGAAGCCATGTACGGAGGGTTTTGGAAAACATAATTTCCGTACACCGGCACATGGATCTCCCGCTCGGCCAGTCCGATATGTTTTTTCCGCGACTAAATACTCGCAGATACTCTCCCGACGATGGGGCGGGGGCGGCGTTTGCGAAATATTTTTTGGCGAAGAGGGGTACGGACGGATCAGCGGTGGGACGAGGGTGTTGGAGCTAGCGGCGGACAGCTGGGAAGCAGCGCTAGGGCACGGCGCTCGCTAGCAGCCGCCAACCCTGCGAAACCTTCTTGTCTCCCTTGGGGGAGAGGCCCGAAGACACGCAGGACGGAGGCGAGTCGCAGCCAGAGGAGCGGCACGGTCTGGCGGCGGAGGTCGGGAGGATCATCCACCGCCGGAAAAACCCGGTACGGGGGGTTTTTGGTTAAATATTCCCGTACCCACCATCTTTTGAGGATAGCCGATCCCTAGGCATTATCCGTTTCCCCTCCCCTAGTCGGTACCCGGTTATCGACAGGCTGCCTCAGGCAGTGTGCCCCGGGTTATCGCAACAGCACACTGCTCGTATAGGCGGCCCCTTAACAACGTAAATCACCGGGGGAGACAAGTGCGGCCAGCACAGCGCGATCAGATGGGTGGTGGAAACAGACGGCAAACGGACATGGGACATGAGACATCTGGCTCGAAGGCATGAGAGCCAGCCGAACACCGTCTGCAGCCTCGCTTTTTCTCCTCCCAGCCCCCGCGGGGGGGGAGAAGGCTAGACTAGGTGAAGGGTCGCGCCGAGAAGAGCGACCACTATCTCCGATATCTCGGACGGGGTCGAGCAAGGATCGAGACGAGTCCGACGACGACCTGCGCGAGGGGGGTTTTCCACTTGCCTTTCCCCCTACCTCCGGCACGACCGGAGTCGCACAGGAGCCGAGGTTAGGCAGGTTCGACTCGACCAGCTCAAGCTGACCAGCCTTGCTGATCGGCAACCCCGCCGCGGCTGGAGCAGGCCGCGTATCGTGGAGAATAGCGACATTTTTTATTTCATACTGTATCCAGGAAAAAAAAATAGTATAGGTCAGAAAATAGTAAATACCTGGATACTTGTACGGGTATGTTTTAGACGATATCGTTACTGCCATTGGAGAGGTTGGGATTAGTGGTTCACGGTCTACCTCACGCTTCTAAGTCCTGTATCGCATAGCAAAAGGGGTGGCCTAGAGACGACAGCCGGTTCTTATTGGTAATGTTGTAAACAATTTCAATTTCAATTTCAATATGTCGTCGTTGTATTCTATATTAGCCGCCGCCATCAGGAGGTTTTGGTTTTTGCGGGCATTTGTACTTTCTCGCTCAATGATTGTTGTGAACTGCTGCGCGGGCGTATGTAAAACACTGCATTAAAAAATGGTGCTCACCGAGGCCTTCAATGGTTTAGGGCCTTCACGAAGTCGTTGAGGAAACAGCTTGAAATGTTTGTTGCCGCCACCTCATTTATGCAATTGCATTTCTCCAAAAGTCTTCGCCGTCGTAATAATTAGTAATCCTTGACATATTTTGTTTTTGACGTGTTATATAATTTTCTCGCGTTTGGCTTTGCAGGCATTCGCGGGGCTCGCGAGGCCGCTGAGCGTTAGCAACCTGAGGTCGGTCGCAAGGAGGCAGCTGCGCTACGCACGCAAGCAACGACGCCGGCTATAAAACGGGATGATTTGGTGCATGAGGAACGGGCAGTGGTGAGAGGGGCTGGTGTGGAGGGAGGTACTGCTATTGAAGGGGCATACAAAGGTATACTCGAGCACGGAAGGTGAGTTGGAGGTCGCTTGCTATAGTCATGTACTTTATAGGGACAGCATCCTCGTGCAAGAGACAGCAGCGGCAAGCACGAGCATGGAGAGCGGGGGGGGGGGGGGGAGGGGGGGAGTATTTTGGTGGTATTGCTTCGAGGAGCTAGGGAGTTAAGGGGCAATAGCAACGGAGAGCTACGGGATAAGCTGCTTGAACAACTTTCCGTGGTAGGAGGAATATTGAAAGCGGCAGCCGCAAAATCAGCATTGGCGGAGGACGTGGAGCCGAGACTGCAGCGTAGGTCTTCGGAGCGCAAATTAAAGTACACCTTCAAGCGCTTTGCTTGAGGGTCAGCCGGCGAGCGGCAGATGAGAGTTATAGGGTTGCATGGGATGTGGCAGTCATCAGGGTTGCCAAGAAACAACATGTAGATCAGCGCCGCTCGGATGCGTCTTTCCCGAGGCGACCGGATAAAATGCGTAGCCGAGGCGCTAGGCTGTGCTATAATAATCAAGGATGGCTCTAGATCGGATGTTGCAGTGACATGCATGTTTAGAACGATTATTTCTAGTTATTGGAAACAATGTAAATATTCCTCGCTTCATGAACAAAAATGAACATGACTTCTTGCATACATCATTTATTCGATAACTGTCTTGGCATGATAACATATGTAGTTACTTACGTTTGCGAATATACATGCGGCTTGAATAGACGCGATAGCCCGATGTTATATGGATTATATGAAACAAGCAGTTTTTAGATGCAAAAAATTTATCATGGCCTGAAAATCTTCTTCACGTCTGTGAATGTACGTGTTGCTTTAGCAAGCGCGGTAGTTGTACGATGCTGGACATGATATATTGTTACAAGTAGTTACAATCTGATGAAGAAAATGAACATCACGATGTTCAAATGGGCACTCACGCAAGCCCAACTCTTCTTTGTACCGGTAATTGGCACTCCCATCTGATGCGCGCAATCTATGCATGACATTTTATACGCCATCACCCTATCCATCCATACACCCACGAGCTGGGTAGAGATGATGTTCGGGTTCGAGTGGCCCTCGTCATCGTTGCTCTCACTGTCGTCCTCATCGTCCTTATTCTCGTCATTTGAGTCGGAGTCTCAGTCTAAATCGTTGCCCATGTCATCCTCGCTTGGAGTGTGCATTGGCACGATGCCAGTTGACTCTTGCTTTGCCTCCAAAATCTCACCCTCCAAGTGTGCATGTCTGCTGATTAGCTGGTCGCTCAGCCCATCCGGCTTGTTTTGGTGCTCGAAGATTACCTCCTCGATCATGGCCTCACGCTGTGCCGTTGTTGCCTTGCTGCGGCCAACATGCACGCGACGGGGCTTCCTCCATGTCTTTGGATGTCCCTTCAAATATAGCAATTCTTGCCAGACTCGGACGCGGCAGAAGACTTTCGCGGTCACGTTGTCGACATGTCGATCGCTGCGCTTCAACGTTGCAAACCGGGTGTCATGATGGATCGCTCATGAAGTCTGGCTTATGAACTTGTCCAGCGACCCAACTTGACCAGCTCGTGACATTGACATTGCATGATATGCATGTACACTATTACGTGGTTCTCCGATGCTCTTATGATGAAGGTCTCCATGAACTGCTCCGTCTGCTTCCCCGCCTTCTCGGCATGGGCATCATGCGACGGCTGATCGTCGGCGCAGCCGATTGTGCCGACGAGATGATGCCAGCACGAGAACCGACTCCACATTTGCTTGGACCACAAGTACATAACGTTGTCCTTGTCGTCGAAGACTTGGTCTAGCAAGGCTTCGTGGTGGTCCATGATTCCGCTGAAAGGGATTACCCACCCTTAGATCATGCACGCCGCTGACCTCGCTTGCACAGAGCAGTTTTCGGCCCGATTTTCAGACATTTTAATGTACGCATGTCCTATTGCACATCAGTCGTCGCTTCCGTCACCAAGCACCAACCCAAAACATGTTGATAACGCCCTAGGGTATTAGAGAGGACGTACGTACTGTGTGCGACCAATTGGCGGCCGTGTTGGTCGCGGGTGGCGCTCGAGTGGCGGTGCAATGGGTCTAGGCCGTGCTGCAGTATTTTCCGGCTTGTAAAGTGATAAGCGACAAGCGCATCACGATCATACTAAACATTTATATGGAAGGCTTTAATAAGTCTAAAAAACAGCGAAGGACAGAGAGCACGGGAGAGCGGGAGCTTGTTGTGGCTGCGGGAGCGTCGGCTTTAAGCGGAGGGGCGCATTGCGATGGCACGGGGGCACGGATCCGGATGCGTTATTTTGCAGAGTTTTATCTTACATGCCTAGCGCAACCAGAGCCGGTACCCCCCCACCCCCCCCCCCACACACACACACTCACACCCCGAAGCTTAGGAAACCTTACAAAAACTCCCTAACTGCATTTCCAGACCATTATATAAGGTCGAAGCTGCATAGCTTAATGTTTGCCTTGTGTCAGATAGAAGTAGGGAAATGCATGCAGCCGATGTCGGAGCCGTACGCCGGGCCGAAAAAGGCTGGCATCGCGTCGCCACACGTTGTACGTGTAACAATTCTCACTTCTCAGAGTTTGAAGTCGACCACAATCTCGAAAGCTGACGACAACATCCATGTGCACAGTCAGAAAGCAACTGTTTTCAGGGCGGAATCCCAACAGCGCAAGACACAATAACCATATACTTACGGCAGAAACACCACTAAAGATATAAGCAGCAGCTGCCATTATTCCCATTACCACCAGTCGCCACCACATTAGCAACGGCAAAAGCGACAACGGCATCAAATTTTCAGCAGTAGTACAAGCAGCAACAACAAAAGCATGAGGACTAGCAACCACAAAGGCACATGCACTAACGCACACACACACAGTTTATATAGTCCCGTCATTCAGTTTGATCTTCAAGTGCTCCTCAGCCGATATCACGATATGCAATACATCATGGCATTGCATCACGAAATTTATATTAACAAAAAAACTGAAATAACATCAAGCATGCATTTTTCATGGAATTAATCATTGTAAATACGCTGAAGCATTTATCACATACCTTGTCAAGCTTTCCAGCATCGACATTCTGCGTCACTGTCCATTTGAAGATGTGGGGGGGGACGCGAAGCTTGCAATAAACGATGTCAAAGATGTACGACTGGATCTGGAGGCAGAACAAGGGCCTCAACATTGTCCCGTAATGCTCCTGGTTGACAGTCTTCCTCATCGTGACGCCGTAGTCATCCGGCCCATGATTAGTTTTCCCTAGGAGAGGTAGCGTGATGGGCTCCTTCTTATCATGCCCGATCTTCTTCTCATAGGCAGGGCAGTTATAAGCTAGGCAGCCATGGTCTGCGCAACCTGACGCGCACGATGCTTCATACTAGCAACCGCAGCTGTCAACACCGGGCTCATGCGCAGGTTTCTATGGGGGGATATGGGCAACTAAGATCTCCTCTTTCAGCGTCCTTGGCGCCATGTAATCCACGGTATGTGACCGAATAGTGTCATAGCGCTCTGAAACGCTTAAATGGAGGAGAGTCTTTTTAGCCTCGCAGTAAATACAGGGGTGGGCACTTGAGCATCCATTCATACCAATTATGCCGCTCAAGAACTTCAGGTCACCTGCGAACAAGACACCCAAGCCAAACTCATTAGCTCAGCACAAAAAGGATGAATATCCGTGTTACTTTGTAAAAACAGATTAGAAACACACAACAGCGCAGAGCTGCAAACACAACACCAAAACAACCCCCAAATAAACGGCAATCGATTTTTTTTGATAATCGTTCAGCAGCATGCTGAGGGGGGATGAGCTGCCACAGGTCGAACTACTGACTGCTAGGTGGTGGGGTGGTGGATCACTTAAAGCATAAAATAAGATAAATGACAATGTAATTGTTTTATATCTGACATTCGAAATTAACAGCTGCGCGCAAAACTCCACACACAACACCAAAACAACCCCCCAAATTAACGGCAATCGATTTTTCTTAATAATCGGTCAGCAGCATGCTGAGGGCGAGGGATGAGCTGCCATGTGTCGTACTGTTAACTGCTAGGTGATGGGGTGGTGGTTCAATTAAAGCGTAAAATGAAATAAAATCAAATGAAATGACAATATAACTGTTTATATCTGACATTCGAAATTATCAGTTGCGAGCTTAACTTCATCACATACAACACAAAACAACCCCCCAAGTAAACGGCAATCGAAAAACTTAAATAATCGTTCAGCAGTATGCTGAGGGGGAATGAGCTGCCACAGGTCGAACTACCGACTGCTAGGTGGTGGGGTGGTGGATCACTTAAAGCATAAAACAAAATAAAATGAGAATGTAATTGGCTTATATCTGAGATTCGAAATTAACAGCTGCGCGCAAAACTTCAAACACAGCACCAAAACAACCCCCCAAATAAACGGCAATCGAATTTTTTAAATAATCGTTCAGCAGCATGTTGAGGGCGAGGGATGAGCTGCCATATGTCGTACGACTGACTGTTGGGTGATTGGGTGATGGGGTGGTGGATGACTTAAAACATTAAATAAGATAAAATGACATTGTAATTGTTTTATATCTGATATTCAAAATTATCAACTGCGCGCAGAACTTCACATACAACACAAAACAACCCCCCAAATAAAAGGCAATCGAAAAGTTTGAATAATCGTTCAGCAGCATGCTGAGGGGGGATGAGCTGCCACATGTCGTACTATTGACCGCTAGGTGATGGGGTGATGGGGTGGTGGATCACTTAAAGCATAAAATAAAGTAAGATACAATGACAAAATAATTGTTTCTCCAACCATCCTTCTCCGCGATCTCCTTTTCCACCCGCTTCAAAACACTCCGCGGGAGGACCTTCCTCAGGTCGAGGCGCGTCTTGTGCCTCGAAATGAATGCAGCGAGAACCTTAGATGGGTATGAACCCTTGCCTTTCTGGAGTAGCTCGTCGTCGGCAGAATTATCGGCGGCTGAGCCAAGTTTCTCCAGGCAGTTATCGCCGTAGCGGGCCCTAAACCACTCCGTATTGTCGTCTTTGCCAATCGTCCGTCGACCGGGGTTCTTGTAGTTTATACGCCGCAGGTGCTCCTCCTTTTCTCCGCTGTCTGAGGGGGTGCCTGGAAGGACTGCAGCCTGCCGACAGCATCGCGCAACGCAGCGTGTGCTGACCTGGCCTTCTCCCGATGCATGTCGTTCTCCATGAGAGCCCGTTCAACTGCGTTCACTAGCTGGGCTTCCTCCCGCGCAAAATCCTCGTCGAGGGATGCCTTCTCCGTTTTCCGGACGAAGCGATATTGACGGAGGTTGCCCTTCGCCCTTTCATTCTCGTCCCTCAAACTGATGATCTGCCCGTGCGTGGCAGCAAGCTGTGACCTCAAGGCTAAAATCGTCCGCTCCGCTTGCTGCGGATGGACGGTAAAGGAGTTTCAGTGATCGGGCGAGGCTGTTGAGGCGATTGTAGAAGCGCTACAAGTGCTTGCTAAGCCGCCGACGGCACATGTCAAGGCCGCTTGCCCAGACGACGGCGCTACCGAGCTAGTCGCGCCGATTCGATGTCCATGCGTCATACCACTTGGGAGGTTGGCACCCGCTGCGAGGATGCTAGAAGGCAAAAGCCCATCATAGTAAGCAGCGCCGCTAGCCCCCAAACCCGATGGTTGATGCGCGGCTCTCCATGCCGTTGTTGTGTAGTTTTCGAGCCTGACAGAAGCACTCTCGACCACCGTTCGACCACCGAGAGTAGCCTCGTGACTGCTCAGCAAATTCGCGAGGCTGCTACCGTCGGATCTCTCCCGTTTCGATGACGGCGTTGACTGACCGACGTTGTCGGCAATGCTGGCTCAAGCAACAATTGCCGTGCTGATGCGCGACCGGCAGTAAGACATTCGAGCGTTTCAAGCAAATATATCAATGTTCCTATACGCATCTTATTTCATTAAGGAAAAGCATCGAAAAACGTTTAAGCTTTATTCAAAGGTTGCGCCATCTCGACTTCATGATGATGTTGTGCCACACTTGACCGCCTTCTCCCACAAATAACGATGCCGACGGCAAATCCACCAAAATAAGACACCGAGTTGTATGGCGAGATTTTTTTATGTCGCGACCATCCAATCATGCGCGACACAGCATTAGAGTGCGGTGACGCATGCGCGTATGTTGATCTGCAGGTAGACAAACTGCGACGAGCTGCTACTATTGCGGCTGCGATTCCGCTGTGGCGTGGGGACTTGACCGTGGGATCAATGAAGACTGCCCACATTAATACTGAACATGTACCTCATAAAATCGCTTTATCACATAAAGTCATAGTAATTCCGATTTAAGATCAATCATATCATACAAATAAAACAAATTAAGTATTTGGTAAGCCATGATATGATGAGTCAAACCATGCATGTACTTCTTTCGAACTATTCTTTCAGGTCTTCATTTCTCAAATGCACTTGAACACGCTGGCAATACATGTGATGATGAATGTCCCCGACATCACCATTCATAAAAAATTGATGCATCAATGGTTTCATTACATCAGATGAAAACATTATCAACTCTTGTCGCTACGTTGCATGGGACAGACGAATAGAGGCTCGAAAACATAGTCAACATGTTTCCAATGTAATTGGTTGTTAAAGATATACAACTGTCTCTCTGCGGGCTTTGACGACGACGACCTCCTACTTGCTTCGCATGTGTTGCAACTAAAGTCGATAGAGGTGTCGAAGGTGTGCCTTGCATCTTTGTTGCTAACAATGTCTCAGGACGGCAAGAAGATGTAGGATGCCGCTTTAGCTCGTCCGAAGAGCTTGCCACCGTCATTTCTGCTTGTTTGACGTGTCTACCTTCCCATTACCCTTCAGCTCCGGGGATTGTATGATACGGTGCCCCTTCTTATGGCACTTGAAGCAAAGTCCATCTTCTTGGTGTTGCTTCCGCTCATGAGGGGTAAGAGCTCCCGCCATGACGCTAAAATCAATTCGACCGGTGTTCGTAGAAAGTCGACCGAAATTGCCGCGACCTCGACCACAACCAGACCCCTCACTGCGCTGAAAATGTTTGGTGCCTTCGACGTCTGGGTCCTCCAAAGGGCGCTTCTTGAAAGTTCGAATGCCTCCAAAATTATCAAATTGGGTAGGTGCGCTTCTTGCACGTCTCATATGAGGCGAGTCGGTTACGAGATCATTCAGGCAATTTTGTAACTCCACCAACGGCATCTTGTAGGCCTTTTGATGGGAGCGATGGGATTGGACCTAAGTCTGAAGCTGAAAATTCACCAACCCGTTGATGAAGCAAACGCATTGGAAGTCGTTTGTAAGAGGATGTTGAGACCTCCGTAAAAAATCGTTGAACTGCTGGGTGTAGTTGGCGTAACCTATGGAACCTTGCGTAAGTCTAGTCAAGGGGTTAATTGCGTCATCCCAAATGTTCGGCAGCATGAATATCTTACGAAATTGAAATTGAAATTGTTTACAACATGTACCGTATGCGCCGGTTTACACCAAATACCGTATGCGCCGGTTGCTGTCTCTGGGCCCTCCCAACTATGCCATACATGAAACTTACTAGCCAGGGCTAGATCGTTAACCACCTAAGTCCAACCTCTCTAAGAGTGTTCGGGGGTTTTACTCCCCCCCTTGGGAGGGTGCGATGCAGGGTGAAGATGGGGTGCAATCAGGGGCGTGCGAGAGTGCAGTGTGCGGGGGGTCGGCGAGAGGTCTATATCTTGCGAATCTTTACTCCCAAAGTGTCATTGGTGCCTAGAATTGAGGCATGCTACTTACGGGTAAGCCCCAAGTTGTTTAAGGGTCCAGAAAATCGAGACGTAACCCCAACGACGGCGGTGTACGAGTTAACGATGATGCCCATCATGACGAAGCGTTGGGGTTGCATCTCCAACTAGTCGTCTAGCTCCCGTGCGTATTGGCATGACTAATAGGGGCGTTGATTGCCGCCTTTCGCTGCGTTTCAGTCAATGTGGCGGTCAAACCAGCGAAGTTGGCTGTAGGAGGCGCATCTCCCATGCGTAAATCGGCGGTTGTATCACTATACATCTCGTTAGTGTACCCGCTGATCAACATACACACTTGATTAGAGTCGACTGTTGTAAAACGGGCGAAGACGAAAAGCTGCATCGGTAACGAAGTGTCTTCATAAAGGAAAAGCTAAAGTCGAGAAATAACAGTGCTGCCTCGAAAAGATTCCCATTGAGCCACGCAGCCAAAATTTAGCAATTCATGCTTACGTTGAGCCTCCTTAAGAAGTCCAGTCTTAGACGGCGTAAGAGAAAATTCGGCAATGTCAATCGAAGGCGGAAAAAGAAAAGTACCATAAGGATGAATGGTCGAGTGAGCGGTAACGGCATGTTCGAGCTTAGCCGGGGTACGAATGTTAGCAGTCACGTAAGGAACCGGAACATACGTTGAAGAGACGTGCTCAACTTGGTGCTTTCCAACGGGTAACGGACATGGTTATCACTTAACAACGTAAGGTCGTCGACGGTCAGGGTTAGGCCGGTTTCCTAAAACAATTCGCGAACGGATGCATCGACATGCTCTTTGTTAGGCAAAATCGAACCGGCAATTGACCAAGTTTTACAAGTACGGGGTTCACGTCGTAGCACGAGTTTTATGTATGAGACTTTGGAACCTCCGACTGGTAGTACGACCGCAACGTCATTACCGGGACCTGTTGTAAGTAATACCGTATACGTATTAGTTGCAGATAGCTACTGTAAGCTACTCTAGATATGATTAGTACATGTCTAGATCGGACATACCGATAAACTGTTTGACTCGGTACAGAGCTGTCGCTAGGCTACAGCTCTCACACTTCTGTTGTCCCGACACCACGCATGTAGGCTGGTTGTCGCCTTAACTGTTCCGTTTGCGGGACTGTGACTGTAACTACGTTTGCGTACGTTATCTTCCACACTAACTGTGTTTGCATGGTTCAATAGGTTATGGGCCCCCGCCTCACGTCACTCACGCGCGACAACCTGGTTCGGCGAGCCGCGATCGACAGCTCTCCCGCAGAAGGCAAGTTTCCTTAGACTCCTAGTACTTTCAACATGTAGTCGGCGGTATCGCCAGTATAAACTGCGATTTTAAAACCCGCCACCACCCCTCTTAAGTCAGCCACCCGACGGAGATAGCCAGCCACCCACACCGACGCACTCGTCGTGTGTGGACAGGGTGCACACAGGTCCAAGCTGGAGAACGGGGGGGTGCACTGTCGGGTGAATACGCATCCACAGGTCGCACGCCAGCCGTAGCTTACCTTTTATTTTTATTTTTATCCTAGCCTAGCGAATCAGCCACCAGCGCAGCGCTCCACCTGTCCTGGCCTTGGCCTCGACTTGTGCCCCACACTGGGTGGAGGATACAGAAAAGGTGCTCTGAGACACCCCGGGGCTACAGGCCGAGGGGTCGGCGGGCATCAGGCCGTCTCTTTGCATACCGCTGTTAGGCACGAGTCCGGCTAGCGGTTTTTACCGCTGCCTGTTTTTCATTCAGCTCTTTCTTTTTTGCCCTCTGTCGAAATGGCGCAGAAAAACCCGCCTGTTTCACCTGTTGATTCCCCTGAGTCAGGCTCTCACCAGAGCACCCTCGATCACCCCCCGGATACTCTCGCGCTGCTCGTTGCGCAAGTGGCGAGCATAACAGCTCGTCTCGACTCGCAGTCGGCCGAGGGTGCTGTTGCTGCTGCGGGTGCTAATCCGCACCCCCCTGTAGCTCAGCGCCGCCACGATGCCCAACTCGAACCCGTCCGGGACAGCCACGACGGCCACACCCTCCACCTGCTTGAACATCCCCAGCCTGGTTTCGTAACCCCGGACGCAGAAACACTCTTTGCTGCTGCAGCCCCTGTTGGCGACCCCACAGTCGCACAGCGCCGCCACGATGCGCCCCGCGAGCCCGCGCGTGCCGATGCGCACTACGACCCCTCGCGTCACGCCATCCGGGTTGATCACCTCCCACCACCTCCCCCCTTCCCCCACGCCGGATATGCCCTTCACCACCCCGGCCCCCATATCCCGGAGGCGCCCTCTCATCTCATCCCCCCCTACCGTGACCACCCGCACTCGTACGGCCCGCCGCGTCCCATGGCCGGCCGCTCTCCCTTTCCCGGTGGCCCACCTCCTCCCTTTCATGGCCGGCACTCTCCCCCACTCCAACATGGCGACCCCACCCCCCGGGGCCGTCGTCGCCCCACTATTGACCCGGTGGTCATCAACCGGGCGGCACACGAAGCCCCCGGCTTCGACAAGGACGCCCTCAACCGGTCCATGAAGATGTCGGTCCCCGTCATGTGCCCGACCACGGACTTTAAGCAATGGAAGAGGACCTTCCTTAATTTCCTCTCCATCAAGGCCGCATACCTCATTCCTCAGCTGGCCATCCGCGACTCCGGCGTCTGGCTCGACGAACAAGCGCAACACTACGCCTACACGCTGCTTCTCCATGCAGCCAGCGCGAATAAGCGCGCTGACCAAGCCATGAAATGCGTTTCTCCAGCACGCCCTGACTGCGCCGCTGCCGCGTGGGACATCCTTTGTGAACGCCTCGACTGTCGGTCTTTTGCTCGCTCCTTGTCCCTCTTGGACAACCTGACGGTCAGACAGCGCCCTGGTCAGTCACTCAGTGACTATGTCCACTACATGCGCCAGACCTTTGACGAGTACAACGACACATGCCAGTTGGTTGATGGCTCCGTTGCCATCCACCCCCACCACCTCGGTCTCCTCATGCTGCGCGGTATTTCCAGCAGCGGCCCACACGGTCAGGCGAAGCAATGCGTCATCAACGCCTTTGACACGGACTACATCATGTCGGCTGATGAAGTTATGGCCAGCATTCTCCACCTTGCGCACAACATGGAAGACGACCCTGCTCCGGACGCAACCGCTCCGGCCATATCACCTCCTCCCATCTCCGCGTTCGTCGCTGCGGGCCGCGGCTCGCACAGCGGTCGAGGCCCACCACACCGTAACCCTCGCGGCCATCGACCCAACAAGTGTGGCGTTTGTGGCAGCCTCCACCATCTCATGTCCGCGTGCACTGCCACGGATGACGCTATCCTTAAGTGGAATCTCGCCAAGCGTAGGCTGACAGTCCAGAAGTACGGCGCCGCCGACGGCACCCCCTCTGCTCACGCTGCGCTGCTGAGCGACGTCCCTGCCGACGACGCCCCCGCCGATGACACCGACTGCCTACCCACCCTCGCGGACTGCGCTGATGACTACGCTGACGACGAGGTGAGTGTCCCATTCAGCTCTGTGGCATTCTCCTCTTCCCTCGCCCCGGGTCGTAATCTGTCAAAGTTTTGGGTCGTTGATTCCGCCTGCTCGATTAACCTCACTGCGTTCCGAGATGACTTCGTGAAATTCACGCCCCCCTCCGCTCCCTCTCGCGTGGGCGGTGTCGGCGTTGACGTTAAGGGCAGTGGCTCAGTGCGAATTTCTGTCAGACTTGCCTCTGGCCAGCTCATTCACCGCACTGTGTATGCACTCTACACCCCTGACCTATCATCTCGTTCAGCACAGCGTATCGGCAGACTCCTTAGTGTCAGCTGGATGCAAACTCACAGCGGTTGTGAATTCATATTCCCCTCCAACTCTGACACTGGTTTGCTTTTGGTACCCACAGGCATGGGTGTGCTAGAACCGTCCGGAAACGGTCTCTACCTCCTTCCCCACCAGCCGGTCCTCCCTTCCAGCCCATCCGCACCGCCGGCACTTGACCCCTCACCTCAGGTTGCCCTTACTGCCCAGTGTGATCCCGTCCTGTGGCACCGTCGATATGGCCACCTCAACATGCAAAGCCTTCAGGCCCAACATACTCACGGTGTCCCGACTAGCCCTGTGTTAACTAGCGCTGTAACCAAAGTTTCGTGCGACTCTTGTCTCCTTCACAAAGCCACAGCTGCACCACGCAACACAGCCGCTTGCGCGAAGCCATCCCACCCCCTCCTCAACCTGTCCGCTGACCTCTGGGGCCCGGTCAATGTCCCCTCCCCACATGGCCTCCGTTACTGCTTGCTCGTCATCGACCACCACACCAACTACATGTGGGTGCGGTTCCTTAAGTCTAAAGACGACGCATGTTCGGAATTGGAAACCATCCTCTTGGACATCAAACACCTGCATGCCCGCCATCACTCCCAGACGGGCGCGTTCGCACCGGTCCTCAAATTTGACTCAGACTCTGTGTTTGAAGCTGCTGTCACTCGCCGGATGTGCGCACACCTCGGCGTCGGGGTACAGTTCTCTGCCCCATACGCCCACCACATGCTCGGCAAGGCCGAACGTCCCTGGCGCACCATCCGGGACAATGCATCGGCGATGCTCCACAACATGGCCGTTCCCAACTCCATGTGGTCGTGCGCTGTCAGCACTGTTGTGTACCTTCGCAACCGCACGTACAGTCGCTCGGTCGGACCTAATGGGGGCGTCCCCCTCACACTCCTTACGTCGTCAGTGCCCAACGCCTCCAAGTTCCGCGTCTTCGGCTGCGCCGTTTTCGCCAAGGTCCCCGACAAACAACGTCGGAAACTCAGTGAAAAAGCATTTCGCGGCGTCATGGTGGGCTATCCCCCTGACGCACCCGGGTATCGTGTCTACAATCCGGAAACGCGTCGCATCACCACTTCCGTACATGTTGTCTTTCAGGAAGACACCCCAGGCTTCGACACACAACCCTCCGTCGACTCGGCCATCACCGACTCTTCGGACGACGTCCCCGCAGACTCACCCCTATCCCACCCCATTGACCTCACATCACCCACACCCCTACCCCCCCCGCCAACCCCTCGCCATGCTCGGCTCCGCTCCCACCCCATTCGCTACGGCGATATGGTTGCCCACCTGTCCGACTACCCACCCACACTCGTAACGGCGTGTTGTGATCCTGAACAAGGAAAAGCTCAAGAGGACATCTTTGAGCACCCTCACGTCCCCGACCTTGTCACTGGTCCCCCACACACACCTGCCGGCACGTCCCCTACTGCCATCGCCCTCCTCTCCGCCCGAGAGTGTGTGGAACCAAAATCCTACCGAGCTGCGCTGGACAGCGCCCAAGCCCCCCAATGGCAAGCCGCTATGCAACAGGAGTATTCCTCCCTCATCAGCAACGGCACGTGGGACCTTGTGGACCTCCCCCCCGGCCGCATGGTCGTTAACAGCATGTGGATCTTTAAAGTCAAGTCGGATACAGCCGGCGACGTCTCCCGCTTCAAAGCGCGGTTCGTCGCCAAGGGGTGCAGTCAACGCGCTGGACTGGACTACACGGAGACCTTCTCCCCGGTCATCCGCATGGCCAGCCTGCGTCTCTTCCTAACCATTGCAGCCGCCCGCGACCTTGAACTCTGCCAACTTGACATCGACACAGCGTTTCTCTACGCCCCCATCCGGGAGGATGTGTACATCCGCCAGCCCCTCGGCTTCACCGATGGAACGTCCAAGGTTTGTCACCTCAAGCGTTGCCTCTACGGCCTTAAGCAGTCCCCCCGCGAGTTCAACATGCTACTTCGTGCGTGGCTCGTCGACCATGGATGGCAACAATGCGTCTCCGACCCGTGCATCTACATCTATCGCGCCGGCCACGTCTTCGCCATGATCGCCCTGTACGTCGATGACATTCCCGCGGCCTGCAATGATGCCACCTGGCTCGCATCGTTCAAAGCCCAACTCGGAGCACGGTTCAAAATCAAGGACCTAGGCGACCTCTCCCAACTCCTCGGCATGCACATTACCCGCGATCGCTCCACGCGCACAATCTCGCTGGACCAGTCCAAGTACCTGCGCGACATCCTCGCCAAGTACGGCATGTCTGACTCTAAGCCGTCGTCCCTTCCGATGGACCCAGGCTTCCTCGCCGGCCTTGCACACTTGAACTCGCCTTCTCTCACAGGAGTGGCCAAGGACGTCTACCCAAGCCTCCTGGGCAGCCTCCAGTACGCCGCCGTTTGTACACGCCCCGATGTCTCCACGGCGTTGAGCATCCTCGGCTCTGCCCAAGCCTCGCCCACCGAGGCACACTTGCAAGCTCTGAAAAAGGTCCTCCGCTACCTCCATGGCACCATCAACATGCGCCTGACGTTGGGGGGGGGCCTGGACCACAGTCTCCAACTCACAGGCTTTGCCGACGCTGATTGGGCCAACGACAGCAGCACCCGCAAGTCTCGCTCCGGCTATCTCTTCACCCTCGGACGCGGGCCAATCAGTTACAAGTCCAAACAACAGACTTGTGTGGCTCAATCCACGTGTGAAGCCGAGTACTACTCTGCGGCTGACGCCACCAAGGAGGGACTCCACCTCCGACAACTCCTGGGGGAAATCTTCGACTCCCCCATCACCGAAACCACCACCATCTGGGAGGACAACCAAAGCGCCATTGCATACTCCCAGAATGCCTTGGTCAGCGAGAAGACTAAACACATCGGCCTGAAGTGGCACTTTCTCAAAGACCACGTGGAGCAAGGGACCATCAAGTTGAGGTACCTCCCCACTGACCAGATGGTGGCTGACATGCTCACCAAACCCCTCCCAGGACCTGCACTAGCACGACACCGAAGTGCGATCCTTGGAGGACAAGACCCAATGCAACGCTTCATCCCGTAGCTACCTTCAGGGGGAGTGTTGTAAGTAATACCGCATACGTATTAGTTGCAGATAGCTACTGTAAGCTACTCTAGATATGATTAGTACATGTCTAGATCGGACATACCGATAAACTGTTTGACTCGGTACAGAGCTGTCGCTAGGCTACAGCTCTCACACTTCTGTTGTCCCGACACCACGCCGCGGGACTGTGACTGTAACTACGTTTGCGTACGTTATCTTCCACACTAACTGTGTTTGCATGGTTCAATAGAGTCGAATCAAGAGTCGAATCAAACCAGTAGCGTCGAACGAGTCAAGTAGCGGCGAAAGCGTGTGAAGGTCGATAGCGCCGAAGCCAGTTTGGCAATACGCCTTTTGAACTATTTGAGAAGCGGCGCCTCGATCCACGAATTTACCCATCCTCTCCCCGATTCGGTAATCAGTTATCGATAGGCTGCCTCATGCATTGTGCAAAGGGTTATCGCAACGGCACACTCCTTCCAAAGAGCGTCAACCACCGGGGGAGGGTACGGGCGGATTCCGCGCGATCAAACATGTGTTGGAAAACAGACGGAGACGGATCGGGGACATGAAAAAGTATCGCGCGGCATTAGGAGCTTCTCCCCATTCTCATATGAACCCAAACACCGTCTTAAGGATGGACTTCCTTCTTTTCCCAGCCCCCGGAGGGGAACGGAAGCCAAAGATAGGGGGAGAGCTGCGACGGGAGGACCATCCGTTATCTCGGACCGGGGTTTGCGTGGATCGGGACTGGACCGTTGACGACGTGTGCATGGGGGGGGGGGGGGGCGGGGGGAGTCGACCCCCCCCCCCCCCCCCCCCCCCCTTTGCTCCGGCACGACCGGAGCCGCACATCCGCAAATGCCAAG
>JAPMLY010002235.1:0-25000 GCA_026401115.1 Tetraselmis chui | reverse complement strand
CACGCTGCGGCACAAAAACGTCAAGTGCGTGCTGATCAACCCTGGCTTTGTTAACACGGATATGGTCACCAGCCGGCCTGCGCTCGTGGGGCAGTTGATCCCCGAACGAATGATTCAGCCGTCCGACATTGCGGACGCCGTCAGCTTTGTCCTCAACTCGTCGCCAGGCTGCGTACCCGAGGAAATGAACCTGAGACTTGGGCTCTCCGCATTCAAGTGACACATCCACCTAAAGCCAGAATGACCGACCTTGTTGACGCATATTCCGCCTTGCCCTAGTGACAAATACTTCACTCTTTCCTGAGTGCTGCGTTCAACTAGGACCACATCTACAATTTGAAATTATTCTTATAGGGACACTGCTGTAACAAAGACATAGCAGTGTTTTCCACATATATTGAAGGACAATCGCGACAATGAATGACGCCAGCTACACATTATGCATGGAAACATGCTGCTGCAAAACTTTGGCCTGTAGAGTGGGCCTCCAGAGCATCAGTGAGACAAGGGAGAAGGTGCAGAGGTGGGGAGGGATGAGACTGTGGCGAGGGACGGAAAGATGGGTTTGAAACAAAAAATCATTGATTCTTCAATATCGAGGACTACAAAACAGCGGGCGCCGCATTTTTGAGTCCAGCATATTACTTTGGTTCCTCCCCTCTTCCTTTCTGGCCCATGGCTATGCTACAGTGGACAGGAACATCCTCCGTTCAGAAGATGGAAAGTGGGCTATTGAGATTTTCTCAGGAAAGGGCAGTTGACACGCGAGTTTTCTTGTTTACGAGAAGGGTAGCAGCAGAGGAAGTCGAGAGAATATGTGTGTGGGCTCAAACGCAGCTCCATTTACCGCATCATCTTCATGAGGAGAACAATGAGCAGGATGGTAACGATGCTTCCCAGGATGGCCTTGTACATGAAATAAGAAGAGCTGTAGAAGGGGGTGGCGACGACGGGAGCGGCGGCGACGGGGGCTGCAGCCACTCCGCCGTAGGATGAGTACCCCATAGGCGCGGCCATAACAGGAGGGTGCATCGAGGAAGCGATAGCGCTAGCGGCGACGGCGGTGGCGATAGTAGTGGTCGGGCAGGGCGCCACGTAGGTCGGGGATGAATGCACGACGGTGGTGTGGTGGTGGTGGGTTGACGAAGTAGGCGCGGTGGAGGCCGACGCGGGTGCGGCCGAAGCAGTGGCAGTGGGAGCCGAGGCAGTTCGTGTGGAGCTGCCGAAGTTACTGCCACCAACTCGGCCAGCGCTGGCACCGCTGCCCTTGCTACGCGCTGCCTCGGCGGCCAGAGGGGAGGAGGCCATCACAGCGAGGCCGAGGAAAGCAAACGCGAAGAGCTGCCCGGCGCTCTTCACGAGGCGAGACCACAGGGAAGTCACCTCTTCCGTCGGCGCCGGCCGCGTTTCGGCGGGAGCAACGAGGAACTCCATATCGCGGGAGGCATCGGACGCCTGGGCTGCGACGTTCACGACGGCACGGCGGCTTCGGGGCAGAGAGCAGGCAGTACGTGAGGCTGGGAAGGCGAGTGGAGCGGCTGACGAGCGAGCTGGACGAGCAGTACCAGTGACTGCCGGGCGCACGGTGGCACCTCGGGCGGAAACGGCGACAGCGAAAGCCATGATAAATTAGACAAGCGACTGAGGGTCAAAGAATGCCCTTCCCGACGGCAGATCTGAAGGCAACACGATACAAATATAGCGAGGATTTCGCTAGTTGAGGCGAGGACTTCAGATATGCAGGGACAGAGGGGGAGGTGACTGTCCGGGCCACAGTTCTCTTTAGGTCCTTTGCTGTGTCTTTCGGGGAATTGCGCATATAAAAAGGGGGACGGACGGCAGGGGAGCGCTGCCGGCCAGCGTGGCAGCTGCGTCGGAAGGGCTTCCGTACGCGACGAGGTACGAATGGCGCGCGCTGTGCTCGTCGACCGCGCTCTCGTGCTTATCATCCCGCCATACATAGAGTGGCACTTGTACTGTAGAATCCTGCGGTTTATATGTTGCTTTGATTACAAGTAATGCGAATTACGTAAACGTGGCCGAATTACATGTACACTCCTCCACAAAAGTCTGGACAATATTTCGCACCTGCGCAAGTAGAAAATGCAATCAAGCGTCGATTTTATTGACAAATACCCTGAAATCCCAGGCAATGCTTTTGCGCGCAAAATGGAATGCACCGACAACTGCGAGGGGCGAGTTCGAACACTGCCGGGCATGTGTACTTGGGGTTATCGCGCCCGCACCCGTGCGGCACGCTCTTTCAAACAGTCGCCGTGCTTGGTAGACGAAAAGAGTAACGGGCGCACAACGCCGCAATATGAACGCTGATGCGACGGTCGCGCAAATATTATGCATAGGCGACGGAGGGAGGAGGTGTTGGGCAGGCCGCTGTGGGGGAAACGCAAGAAATCGCGTATGTAGACTTACCACCGATATGCGCACAACCCAAGGCCAAGCCGCTTTCGGCAACAATGTTCAAGCGATCATAACTTCCTGATAAATGGTCAAAACTTTTTAATAAATGTACCGTTGGACGCGTCTTTTCGATGCGCGTTGAACGCACCTACTCTGGAGTTCAAACTCCCACAAATCGATTTGTTATGAATTATTTTAATTTACAAACTATTCCGGCACCGCTGAGCCGCAGTGCCAAGCAACACCCATCGAAGTCGGCTCACCTCCTGAGACGATTTGTGCGGGGTTTGTCGATATATGTTTACCAATTCTTCATTGCTATTGACCTCCGAGCCCAATTCCCGACGCGTGCCACGCGTGGGGCGGGTGTGGTTGGCACAAGCACACACCCAAGCATTCCAAACACCACCGTCAACGTGATGCGTCCCTAACGGCCAAGTTGGACCTCGCCCCTCCCCTAAGCCAATCGCCCTCGCATGGTTACAGCGTGCAGTGTTTATCCAAACCTGCGTCATGTGCGTTTTTGCTCGCTTGCTTTCCAAAAAATCACCCGTGCAAGCGGCGTGAACTTCCGTGCTCTATTCACACACCCGCAAACCAAACCTCGCGCATTGAACACGGCACCCACGCCTCCAAACCCCCTCCAAAAACCCCCCAAAAATACGGTTATGTGGAACACAGAGAAGTATGCAGCTTGGTATGAGCGCTTGAGCAATGCCCAAGCGTGGCGCTCAGAATGACGTGTGCAGTTCAGACAATTTCTCGGGAGTTTATGGGCTTAATTCGACAAACTCTACCGACAACACCCGCTTTAAGCTGAGGTCTAACCACCCCGGATGGCGGCTTACTGCTTGCTTCTCGGCTCTCCTACAATTGGGTGGTACTCGGGTATCGCCGTGCTTGACGTGGTGAGAGGGGAGCGTGTTCTTGACTAGCTTATGCTTAACATAATGCATGTCCGGACTTTTGTGGAGGAGTGTAGTACACGCTTCCCATGAAGTCCGTTCCTAGCGGCACGCATTTGATTATTACCCGCCACGTACCGCCGCGATGGCGCCATGCAATTCGATTGGGGGTAGAGTAATGATTTTCGAACAACACACCACGGCGCGTTGTTCATTGACATGAGCACCTCTATCGGCACGCTCCGATTATTGTGGGCACACACGTTGGATTTGCGGCCGAAATTTTGCGGGCCGAAGTTTGTGCATGTGCAGGTTATGCACGCCTCTATATGGGCTCGGTACACGTAGTGTCGCGACAAGGCGGGAGACTACTCGGCATTGGGCTCTTTGCATGTTTGCACAATTGTACGAGTATCCGCCGAGTGTGTTGCGCCCGGCCGCCTACAGAGCGGCAATACCGAGAATGGCATATCGTGTGCACTAGGTTTTCTTGCCAAGTGCCCGAAAATGCAGCCAAGGAGCACGGGCTAGGGACCTATTGGGCTTGAGGGACGGTTGACTTGGAGTGTAAGCACCCTAGCGCGCGGATCGGTGGCCTTCGAAGCTTTCGCATCGCCGGGCGTGAAATATGGCGGGGAGCTTTCAAAGTACCCTAGCACGGGCCTTGGTTTGGCATGCGGCAAATGGCACGGCACCATGCCATCATGGGGCATGAAATGGGTAACGCCGTGAATATACGAAACATAGAGCGCTGATTGTTGAGCGTATTGGCGGAGCGGGTGTGCGGGTACAACTTGTTCAAGGGTTGCTAGCCCCGCGCGAATGTGGCAGATTTTGAAACCCTAAAAACTTTAGTTAGCTGTACGAGGGGCTGGATGGCATCGGACGGCGGATTTGACGCGAACAAAGGCCGGTTGGCGTACATCAAATTGAAAACTTATATTTACTTGGGAGAAGGGCCAATTAGTTTGCTCTAATCGGACACCGTACGGCAAAGTTAGGTTTTTTTAAGCCTCCCAAGCTGTGGGTTTCCGGCCCCTATCCCACCCACGTCAAGCATCTTAACGGCACATGCCATCACACCCCCGTGCTCTCATGTTTGCGGACAACATGCTGGGATCATAAAAACCGCGTGTTGTGTCGCCGATTTCGGGAGTATTCACGGGCCAAAGTGTGGAAAATCCGAATTCCGGGGCGCCCGAATCAAGGTATGCCCCCAAATCGGGGTTGACCCGCAAACCCTAATACGTCAGTTCGTAGTCGTGACGGGCCCCATTTGTGCCCCGCTTCCCCCTTTACTTCACCGTCAACACAAGTTTCGGTCCGCCTTTTCAACGAGCTAAAGTACAGGTTAACCCTAGAAACCCTAGATGATAAACACCCGCCCTACGTGAAAGGCCCTATTTCACTAGTCACGGACTTTATGGGAAGAGTGTATATAGGGTTTTGAGGAAACGGATTAAAGGACTATAAGGGGTTTACAAAGCAGGGGGGGTCAGTTTGCCAAAAGTGTTGATCTCTTATATATTTTGATCGCAAGGGTCCTAGGGCCATGCACGTACGTACGCTAATGGAGGGAATCGGGAGGGACGGTAAGGTGAGTTGTGCTCGCTCGAAAGCATAAGGTGGACTCGGCTCCCGCTCGGAAATCCATTCACCCTCACCCGCCACCACCACATTCAATAGATGAGCCACTGGTGAGGACCTACTCACGGCACTCCGCATCACCTTCCACATCCAAACAAAACTCTTAATTACTCAGACCTCCTCAACAAGCCACGGCACTCACACACCTACCACTCACTCTACCCCGAAGACATCGTCTTCTCATCCACCGGCATCAACGCACCACACACCTGGCACGGCACCAACATCGCTAATTCAAAATATACAACCACGAATGCATGCGACGCGCCATGGAACATGCAATCACCAGCGCACACTCCACATCCTCCCACTCCCACAGTGCCACCATCTTCATACTCCCCCGAGGGGAACACACACCATACCGCCACTCCAAATACATCACCTCCCCGTGCACCCACCACCTTTACATCCTCCCCAACGACGCAAACACATCCATGTCCCCCGACCAACACACAGGCACCCCCACCCCCACACCATTCGGCACACATTGGATGGTGGACATCTACCTCGTCGCCAACCCCCTCTCACTATGCCCCCTACCCTCTAGCACAACAATGACCGCCCTCCACAACACACTCGAGTCCATATACAATACCCACCTCCCTAATCCTTCATCACCATCCCACCCCCCGACCCTCCTCGACACTTACTCACCGCACTCCACCGGCATCTACCACCTCTTCCCCCCCCCCCCCCCCTCACCCCACCCACCCCATCACCTACCCCCTCCCGGAACGCTCGACGCTAACATACTCCCCCACGAGGGGTGTTCTTGCTTAGAAATGGCATGACTTCGTTTACACCGACGGCTCAATAAAAGGAGGCTCCTCCCCCCTTGGAGCAGCTACCACCCACCAGCCTCGGATACACGAGTCGAAATTCTGATGATCTCCACCCCTTCCTCTCACACCATCAATCGTGCGGAACTCGCGGGCATATGCATCGGCCTACAACTACGCCATGCCCACCTTCCAACGGATAGCGCATGCTCGCTCCGACTTATCCAAGGCTTCATGAGCTACCCAACCGCTAACCGACACCACATCCACCGTGACACACTTGACTCAATCAGACACACTCTCAAAATTCGCTGCATGTCCGGCATTCGCACCCACCTAGGCAAATTAGAGCACACAACCGCTCCATAGGCAACGACCTCGCGGACACCCTCGCTAACCAAGTCGCAGACGGCCAACTGACGGAATCGCAAACGGATAGTTACATGTAGGTCGTGCCGGCCCCACAAGGGCACAACGTGTGGTGACTAGAGAAGTGAGAAGGAGAAAGATGGCGGCCGGCGAAGGCACCGGCAAGGCCGACCGACCGCCACTAACGGGGAAATAGAGAACCGCTAATAACATAGCACTTAGTATTAGGATGTTAGATAGCTACCTTGTACATAAGCACTACGCAACGAGATGCTAGTGCTAACACCCCCCTCAAGGTAGCCGAGGTCTTGACGTCATCCTAGCTTGCATCGAGGAAGGTGCCATCTTGGTCGAAGGTGTAGTGTTCGTAACGAGTGTTTCATGCCGGGTAGGTGTAGCGACATGTGCTCACAAGAACGTGCCGCTACCGGCGAGTTGCCGATATGAAGCGGTTCCAATTGTGTTGCGCAATGTAGTAGTCTGACATGTAGCGGGGAAATCCATCCACGGGCGAATTAGCCGACGCATGAGAGCGACCGGCGAGGAAAAGCAGGCAAAGCCGACAATGCTTTTAGGAGCGTGTAGGCACGCAAAAAGCATATACGGGCGCTGCTCATGTGAACTCCCCCCTTTCGCCGTGGGAAAAGTTAGCTCCTCGCTAAGTTAGGTGAGCATTGCGGCGTTGCCTCGAGAAAAAATAATAACAATACCAATTAGAGTACGCACGGGCCGAATTTTCGCGGGTCGGTTTTAAACAACAAGATCCGGTCGATAGCATCGGTAGGTTGAAGGCTAGGTGAGACTGAAAGCTGGGTGGGGTGAGCGTGGCGCCGGGCGCTTTACACACGCTCTACATGTTTTTACGTGGGAGTAGGTAGGACTAACATGGCGCCGAGCGCTTTACACATGCTCTTCTCTAGTGTAATTTGGTGGAGGGCCCATATCGGAATCGGGAACGGAAAGCTACATGTAGGTAGTGCCGGCCCTACAAGGGGGCTGGGTGTGGTGACTAGAGAAGTGAGAAGGAGAGAGATGGCGGCCGGCGAAGGCACCGGCAAGGCCGACCGACCGCCACCAACGGGGAAATAGAGAACCGCTAATAAGATAACACTAAGTACTACGATGTTAAATAGCTATCTTGTTCATAAGCACTAGGCAACGGGATGCTATAGTGCTAACACCGACCCCCCGACACAACCTACACCCGAGGTTCAGCAATGTCGCTGGGCCACTGGACTTGGCCATACACACTCATACCCCAAACCCTAGGCGAACCCACAACCTACATGTACACCAACCTCAAAACTGATGCACACACATACAACGCCAAGCACGCGCATACACCCCTCTCGTAGACTTCCAAACACGGCGTCCTCCTCGCCCGCGCCACTGCGGACGGGGCGGGCTCTACCTTTCACAAAAAACACACCTCAATCGCCAATATCCAATTCTCACACAAGCAAGAATGCATGTGGGGAGTGCGCAACACCCGCCTCCTATCACACAACCTCACCCTTCGCTGCCCCATGTGAGGTCAATTCACCATCAACGGTCACATGGCCGGTAACTGCCCCTCTATGTCCGGCCTTAGGCAAGACTGCCACAACAGTGCGCTACAACTACTCCTCTCCCTCACGGAACGCCAAAATGGAGGACGATGGGAGACAATCACGGCTGCCTTTGGCAACAAACCCATTAAATCATTCTTATCCGCCACAGTCATCCACACTCCCTTTGATTGTCACCCCCCTCACCACACCCACATGCCCATACGTCTTGTTGTTGTCGACGAAGGCCTCTCGCCCGACTCCCTCACCTCATGTCATGCCATCCTACCCGATGAGATACTCCCACCCGCGTTGCGACCCTCAGCACACAAAACCGACTTCATCCGGCTTCTCCAACCTAGATTCGTCGGACACACCAACGGCCGAAGACGATACTACATGGCATAATTGGGAGGGCCCACAGACAACAGCCGGTTTTACCCGGTACATGTTGTTAACAATTTCAAATTTCAAATTTAAATGTTATGATGAGTATATGGCAGTTTGCATACTACGGACACAAATCGAATCACATGTGGGAGTGCATGTGGGAGAGTAAACGAAATTGTATTGGTTAGATTGACAATTCATGTTATTAAAAAGGGAAAATATAATGAGGTATGTCACCACCCTCTATTACTACACTAAAATTGGGCTCGTCTAGCTAGCTCCCACTTGGTCTCGTATGCTCCACGTAGCCCTATCTAGGATTATTGTTTTGGCCTTTAGCAAGCACACTGGCGACGTAGACCGTTTCCCACGGAAAATCGTATAGGACCGTCTTCATGCGTGGTAAATAAAATGTGTGTATTGTACGTACCGGGGGTATTAGTAACATAGTACAAGGAACAATGTCTTCGAGCTCTTGCAAAAGCGATGAAACAGATGGTACGTCTTTCCTTGGAAAACTACCGATGTGATAGCGGCGAGCACATTTACAATAATAACGTTTTATAATGCAGTGTTCCAAAACAGTACTCGTCACAAGTACTACTATATGAACAAAAAACGCATCCTACCGTCACAAACGACAATAATAATATCCAAAGTACTACTAAAGTACTACAGAACCGCAGACCGGGGATGGGTCGGTAGCTCGAATGAGCAACGCCGACCGTCCTCGCTCCGGGCCTGGCCTCCCAATGAGCGACAAATGAAATGAAATTGTTTACAACAATTTCAGTAAACACCGGCTGCTGTCTCTGCCCCCCCCCCCCCCTTGTGTTACGCCTAACTGGACTTAGAAGCATGAGGTAGACCGTGAACCACTAATCCCAACCTCTCCATTGGCAGTGACGATACCGTTTAAAACATACCCGTATCTAGGTATTCATTATTTTTTGATCTATACGTGTTTTTTGGGGATACAGTATGAAATATAAAATGTCGCTAGTCTCCACGATACGCGGCATGCTCCAGCCGCTGCGGGGTCGCTGATCAGCAAGGCTTGAGCTGGTCGAGGCGAACCTGCCTGACCTCGGCTCCTATGCGACTCCGGTCGTGCCGGAGCTAGGGGGGAAAGGCAGGTGAAAATCCCCCCTCGCATAGGTCGTCGTCTGTCCCGCCTCGATCCGTGCTCAACCTCGCCCGAGGTATTAGCCGCTCCTCCCGACGCAGCTCGCCACCTAGCCGAGTCTTCTCTCCTCCTTCGGGGGCTGAGAAGAGAAAATAACTAGGCTGCAGACGGTGTCCGGCTGGCTCTCCTGCCTCCGAGCCAGATTTTTTCCTGTCTCATGTCCTTTTTCCGTCTGTTTCCACCACCTATATGATCGCGTTGTGGCCGTCCGTACCCTCCCCCGGTGGTTTACGTTGTTAGGGGGGCGCCTTTACGAGCAGTGTGCCGTGACGATAGCCCTAGGCACACTGAATGAGACAGCCTATCGATAACCGGGTACCGACTAGGGAAGGGGTTGGAAGCACACATAGATCGAGTCGCCGGTCCTCAAAAGGTGGTGGGTACGGGAATTTTTCCAAAAACCCCCCGTACCGGGCTTTTCCGGCGGCGGGCGATCCTAAGGACCGCCGCCGCTAGACCGTGCCGCTCCTCCGGCTGCGACCCACCTCCGTCCTGCGTAGCATCAAGCCTCGCCCCCAGGGGAGACCTAAGGCTCTCGCAGAGCTGGCGACTGCTAGCGAGCGCCGTGCCCTAGTGCTGCTTCCCAGCTGTCCGCCGCCAGCTCCAACACCCTCGTCCCTCCGCTGATCCGTCCGTACCCTTCTTTGCCAACAAATGTTTCGCAAACGCCGCTCCCGCCCCCTCGTCGGGAGAGTATCTGCGAGTATTTCGTCGCGGAAAAGACATATCAGACTGGCCGAGCGGGAGATCCCTGTGCCGGTGTACGGATATTATGTTTTTCCAAAATCCTCCGTACATGGCTTCCCGACAGCTGTTGATCCCGCGGATCACAGTTGTCGGTACCTCGTTCATTCCCCTACCGTGCCAGGCCTGGCACGGCTATGGGGTTACCAGCGCCCACCGCGTGGAGGTAGAGGTAGGTGCCGACGGGCCTGCTAGCGCACCCCTCTCCGGGGCCGCCGCCGCTGCGCCGCCGGCGGGCGCCGAGCGACAAACTTGTGGACATAGGGCCCGTTGAACAACATGCACCGTCCACCTCTTCCCAACCGAGCCTGGCTCTCCCATATCAGTGGATCCGTAGCGACACCATACGGTACACACAGCAAGGCGCGGCTTTTAGAGTTTTGAAAATCGTCCCCCCGACAGCTCTCGCGCCACCCACTTGCAATCCAAACGTGTACCCACCTTAGTACTACGAAAAGACAACAACAACCATCGAGTACAACCCCCCCCCTCTCATGGGGCGGCGCGCCACACCGCGCCCCACCGAGCGTCCGGACGTTTACGTCCGCCGTCAACAAGCACTAAACCTAGGCCCCATCAAGCATGGTCGTGTGCCACCAACACACATAATCCACTACGACCCCACCTCGAAACCACACTACAAACCTACCTATTTCCACATCCTACTACGAATCCACCACGGTCAATATGTCCTCGACCTCTAACCTCCCACCCACATACAGACATGTGCTACTGCGGGATCGCCCGGAGCATACACGTAATGTGGACCTCTCCAACCCCCGGAGCCGCCTCGCGGGCCATCCGCTCGCTCCGTTCCTCACTGTGGCCCAAACACCCCCAGTTGAACAGAACTTGGGCACTTTTCTGGACCCCTCCCCTAGTCGAGGACTCTTGACTCCTCTGGTCCTCGCGCCCCCCCGTCAACTACTGACTTGGGGCCGGCCGACGACCTCTCGACCCGTATTATCGACTCATACCTCCTCACATGCCAGTACTCCACCTCCCCCCCCCCCCCTCACCTCGCCCGCTTCTGGATGCATGGCGTCTTCCTCCCGGACTCGACTCGCCCCTCGGAATCGGTGCTCTCGGCCTGCTCGGTAGCCCGTCGTTGGCTGCTCGAAAGCCTCAACCAGATCGACGACCTCCCCGTTCGCGTTAAAAATATAATAGGCCGCAAACTCGTCCACCAATCGCGTTTGACAACGAGCTCCACTCGCACACACCACCCGACCGGACCCTCGTCCTACGACAACACCCCCATGCCCGTCGACCTCGAATCGGGCTTCCATGAGATTCGCATGGACATTCCTACCTCTTGCGTAGCGGTAGGCCTCATGTTCTAGCTCGCTTCACAACAACGTGAACTCCGATCGGCCGGTCCGGACCCACCCACCGCCGCGTCCTCTCCTCCCCTGCTGACCAAACTAAGACAACAGAAAATCCAGTTCCTCCGAGCTGCCTCGGTCCCCGCAGTCTCAGGCCGCCGCATCAAAATCCGCTCCCCCCTCTTCACTGATTTCTCCGGCCCAAAAACCGTCGCCCTTCTACATGACTTACTCACCGCCCGTCTCGCGGTCGAGCTCGTCCCCGCCGGGACCGCCCCCACGACTCCTCCCCCTACTAGGTAGAAGACCTACCCGAGGCGACCCAATTCCTCCTCCAATTCGCGGACGCACTCTAGCCAGTTGATGTCCCCACCCCGATCGAGGTTGACCCCTCCTCCCTGTAGGTAAATATCCTCCACCTGCCCGATAACCCCATCCATTCACAGTCAGGCCTAGTTTCAGTATACATTTTTCGTACTTCACTTCACGAACATATACCCTCCAACCCCCACCTTCACACCATCACCATCACACCTCCCCCAGTCACTGGACACGTCCTAGGCACCTCATGGGCGGCCACCTGCCTCACTACGGTCCTCATCCAGTCCGGCCAAACCCTCTCCCTCCCATGCATCAACGTTGACGGCGTCATTCCATCCACGCACTGGATACACACCCTGCTCCACCAAACCGCAAATGAATTCACAACACATCACACCCCCTCAACCCCCCCCACACCCCGCTCGACCTCACACATCACACATCCCTCCAACAATTTCCCGATGGCTCATACTACCGCTCCCACCCCCTCCCCCACCATTGCCACCAGCATCCAGATTTCCCCCACCACAGAAATGTACTGCATTCTCATCTCCACCAACGGCACCGCCACCACCCCCCTCCAACACACAAATTTGAAATTTGAAATTGTTTACAACAATACCAGTAAAAACCGGCTGTCGTCTCTGGGCCCCCCCTTGTGCTATGCTCAACCTGTAGTTGGACTTCTAAGCGTGAGGCAGACCGTGAACCACTAATCCCAACCTCTCCAATGGCAGTAACGATACCGTCTAAAACATACCCGTATCCAGGTATTTATAATTTTCTGATCTATACGTATTTTTTTTTGGATACAGTATGAAAAATAAAGTGTCGCTAGTCTCCACGTTACGCGGCCTGCTCCAGCCGCTGCGGGGTCGCTGATCAGCAAGGCTGTCCAGCTGGAGCTGGTCGAGGCGAACCTGCCTGACCTCGGCTCCCGTGCGACTCCGGTCGTGCCGGAGCTTGGGGGGAAAGGCAGGTGAAAAACCCCCCTCGCATAGGTCGTCGTCGGTCCCGCCCCGATCCGTGCTCCACCCCGCCCGAGGTATTAGCCGCTCCTCTCGACGCAGCTCGCCACCTAGCCGAGTCTTCTCTCCTCCTTCGGGGGCTGAGAAGAGAGAATAACTAGGCTGCAGACGGTGTCCGGCTGGCTCTCCTGCCCCCGAGCCAGATTTTCTCCTGTCCCCTATCCTTTTCCCGTCTGTTTCCAACACCTATCTGATCGCGCTGTGGCCGTCCGTACCCTCCCCCGGTGGTTTACGTTGTTAGGGGGTCGCCTTTACGAGCAGTGTGCCGTGACGATAACCCTAGGCACACTGCCTGAGGCAGCCTATCGATAACCGGGTACCGACTAGGGAAGGGGTTGGAAGAACACATAGATCGAGTCGCCGGTCCTCAAAAGATGGTGGGTACGGGAATTTTTCCAAAAACCCCCCGTACCGGGCTTTTCCGGCGGCGGGCGATCCTAAGGACCGCCGCCGCCAGACCGTGCCGCTCCTCCGGCTGCGACCCACCTCCGTCCTGCGTAGCATCAGGCCTCGCCCCCAGGGGAGACTTAAGACTCTCGCAGGGCTGGCGACTGCTAGCGAGCGCTGTCCCTAGCGCTGCTTCCCAGCTGTCCGCCGCCAGCTCCAACACCCTCGTCCCTCCGCTGATCCGTCCGTACCCCTTTGCGCCAAAAAATATTTCGCAAACGCCGCCCCCGCCCCATCGTCGGGAGAGTATCTGTGAGTATTTAGTCGCGAAAAGACATATCGGACAGGCCGAGCGGGAGATCCCTGTGCTGGTGTACGGATATTATGTTTTTCAAAACCCTCCGTACAGGGCTTCCCGACAGCTGCTGATCCCGCGGATCGCAGCTGCCGGTACCTCGTTCAGCCCCCTACCGTGCCAGGCCTGGCACGGCTATGGGGTTACCAGCGCCCACCGCGTGGAGGTAGAGGTAGGTGCCGACGGGCCTGCGAGCGCACCCCTCTCCGGGGCCGCCGCCGCTGCGCCGCCGGCGGGCGCCTCCAACACACATTCATTCAAAGAGGCGCACACACCCAATCCTCTTGCGCACTCATCATCAAACCCCACCACTACTCCACCTTTGGTAGGGCCCGCCTTTCGGACCTAGTATGCACCGCCACCCCTTCCCCACAACCACTCAACCTCACCAAACACAACATACTACACCGCAACCCCCCCGCCCTCCTCCTCCAATGGGCCCGACACCTCCATGAATGCAACGCCTCCAACCAGTGGCACCTCGAGACCTCTGACTTCTCGATGATGGACACCGACGATGACACCCCCCTCGACCTCAACTCCCTCCCCGACATTCAGCTCTCCTCCATCCCTCCCCATCCACTCCTTACCATACCAAGCGCCATCCACCCCTCCAAAAAGCGCCGCTCGCACCCCCCATCCACCTCTCCCGCCAACCCCTCCGCCATTTCCGTCGACCATGCACCACACCCCAACTCGACACCACTCCCCACAACTCTCTCCCCACCATCACCGAAAACTCCACCGACCCCATTGACTCCTCCTCCTCACCTCTCACACACCATGACCCCGACCCATCCCAAAACCCCTCAAACCCCTCCAATACCCCCTTTTCTCCCCTACCCGCTCCCTCCCTCTTCCACTCAGCCCTCCACCCCACCTTTCCCCCCGCACATCCCCACCTCCGCCCCGCTCGACCACATGGATTTCTCCCCCCCCCCCAATCGACCTCCCACCGACCCCGCGCTCAAACCCGCACCCCCGGCCGGCATCACTAAGCACACACGCCCCTCCCACAAGAAAACCTCCCTTCCCCCCCCACTCCCACCAGCCCCCCCCCCCTTCCTCCGCTAGCTCACGATGGGCAGCCGGGGCTACCGCCCGGGCCCCCTTGCCACTAACGTTGACCCCACAGAACCCACAGCTACCTACCCCCGCCACGGCTTCGCCGACGACCTCAGCCTCGCCACATGCTCAACCCCCAACATGACCATCCAGCTCCGGAAACTCTCCCTCTTCAGCGCCTACACAGGTATGACTGTCAACATCCGAAAATGCTGCATTTCCGGCGCCCTCTCCGTTGCCAACATCACCCTACTTGCATCCCGCCTTCAAACACAGTTCATCACCATCAACTCTAACCCTGCCCCCATCCCTTCCATAGGCCCCTCGGACACATACCGCGTCCTAGGGGTCGAGCTCAACACCTCCCTCACCTTCACAAAGCACTGGCACGGACTAAAGCGTACCACCGCATCGCATCCCTCATCACCGCCCTCTCCCCCTCCCCACTAACACAATCCCGCAGACTACGGGTCATCCGAGGACTATTAATCGGTAAGCACTTCACCTCACAACTCAGCCTCTTCAGCGACTCCCAAAAGGACATCCTCGAAGGCCAAATCTGCCGAGCACTCAGCTCCGCCGTCTCCTCGGTGCGTAACCTCCCTCGCACTGCCCTCCACCGCCCTGCTTCAGACCTCGGCTATGGCCTTCCCTCCCTTAAGGCCCACGCCGCACAGCTCCCAGTCTGCCACCTCCACAAAATCATGAGCACCCATGGCTATAGAGGCCACATGGCTCGAACACACATTCACTCCATTTCCACCACATACACCCACTAGCCCTTTGAATCCATCATGCCAGGCAACTCCCCCCCACCCACACTCCGATGCATGGTACGAGCCCAACGCGACGCGGGCACCATGTTCCACAACATCCCTCCATTCTCCCTCACCAACCCCATTGCCTCCACACTCCGCGCCTACTTCACCCGCCAAGACACCACTCTCCTCGCTTCACTCAGAGACCCTCACACTTACATCACCGACATCACCCACCCTCATCACCGACCCTCACACTTACAAACAAGCATACTGTGAATTCACACCCCGCAAAACACACGCATCCCTCCTCCCCCGCCTCACCCCCCTTTGGAAAAACAACATCACCACATGGCCACAAGTCCTCCTCCACGCCACCTCAACCTCCATCCTCCTCAAATCCTGCAAATACATCTCCACACACACGGGGTCCACCACCTCACTCCCTGTCCCTATCCGCCTTCTCGCCCCAGTCCTAAGCGAACCACTTGATACCATCCACAACCGCCGCCCCATCGCACACCTCACCCCCAAACACGCTTCCCCCCCGCCACCATCCACCCCTCATGGCTTCCCCTCCTTTTCCCCCACCTTCCCCGCTCCCTCACCACCCTGTCATCCGACATCCACACCACCCGCACCAAAACCCCCCCTCGCACGGCACCCACCACGCACATCGAAACAGAATATCTCTCTCCCTCAGACCACCACTACCCTCCCTGCGACGTCATACGCATCATTTCCAAACACAAGGACACAGAATATGGCCAAACCCAATACGTGGTAGAATGGGCCCCGGAGCACCTCACGGAGTGGGACATCCAACTCCAGCTCGACGACGGCTTCCGCCTCATCTCCTCCACCCACACATCGGTGCGCCTCCCCTCCCCCTTCCCCACCACCTGCTCCATTTGCCATGACCCCCTACACACAGACCCCACTTCCACATGCCGCACGTGCCCGCACTTTGCCGTCCATTCCCAATGCCGCCCCGCTCAGGGACCCGCCACCTGACAGTGCGAATGGTGCGCCCGCGGCCGACAACACGACCTCACCCGCCTCCACGAGGTCTAGTGGGCCCCTTGCCTACAACTCCACGACACCATCATTGAGACCCCCTCCGGACCCACCGCCCTCACCGCATTTAACTCAGGCTTCGTCCCCTCCACAACACCCACCCTACCCGACCCCGGACCCCCCCCCATGGACGCACCCCCTCATCACATTCAACCACGACCCTATCCAACCCGACCTCGACATGCTCCCCACTGGCAAGTTCACCATACACGCCCACCCAACACTACAAGACACCACAATCCTTTGCACCCCCGACGGCCGTGCGGTCACTACCCTCAACGCCCCCCGCGTCCGTCACATATTTCAACTCTTCCGCCCCGACCTCACACAACACTCGTTCGAACAAGAGGTCTACCACCTCATCACTCGCGTCGGCTCCCGTTCAGAAATCCACTCACCCACACCCGCCACCACCACACGCAACATATGGGCCACTAGAGAGGACCTACTCACAGCACTCCGCAACACATTTCGCATCCAGACAGAACTCTACTCCGACCCCCTCAACAAATCACTTCACTCCCACAGGGCCCAGAGACAGCAACCGGCGCATACGGTTATTGTTGTAAACCGGTGCATACGGGACATGTTGTAAACAATTTCAATTTCAATTTCAATGCTATATGAAAGTACGTTATATGAGGTTGTAGAAGAGCTCGTTATTATTTCATTTACCGTACTTTTCCGCGGAAGGAATGTACTAGGAATTACATTCGCGATTGCTAAGCTCGAGGACAATGTTCGTCGTATTGCACAACATGTACCTCCCGGTACGCACAATATGCAAAGTTAATTACGCATGCTACAAGATGCTCGGGACCAATTTCCCAAAACAAGTTGGATGACCGTGACGAGCGAGCCCTAGATGAAGCTACGCGGAGCATGCGAGAAGTGTGGCGCGTCGGGCGTGCGACTTTGGTCGTACCGGAGCTTAGGGGAAAGCAGGTGAAAAAACCCTCGCTCATGTCGTCGTGGGCCTCGACGCGATCCACACACCCTCTTCCGAAATAATAGCTCCTCCTCTCGTCACAACTTGCCTCTTGGCCTAGGCCTCCCCCTTCCTTCGAGGCAAAGGGGGGGGGGACCATAGCCACAATTGATGTTTGCCGTATGTCGCTCCTCCCCACGCGTCTGTCATGTCCCGGGCAGCCGCCAACTATTTCGGGCACCGGCTTTCCGCAAAATATAAATGAAAATGAGATACAAGAATAGGGTGATCCGTGCTAAACCGCCCGTACCCTCCTCCTGCGGTTTACGCGGCCAAGGGGGCGCCGTAGGCGGTGTGCACTCGCGATAACCCTAGCACACCGCGTGAGGGATCCTGCCATCAATGGTGGGTACCGACGAGAGGAGAGGATGGTTGTGAAAGTAGAATCGGTGTTAGGTCTACATGAAGACCTAACCAATACGAGCTATGCATTGCATCCCTATACCAGTCAATTACAACTTCCTACATAATACAACACACACATCATTAGTAACTATGCCTCCAGCCTTTGTACAACAACCATATCTCTTATGCTCATCATTAGTGACACTCGTACAATCCTACGATAGCAACCAAACCATCTACGGCCCATAACAACCCGTAACATCTTGATACGTCGGTATCCAGCCTGCCCTCGGCCAAGTCTGCCGCGTATAAGACCTCGGAAGGGCCATTACTGATCTAACATTAAATCTTGCTATCAATATTCCTCTCGTCTTTGCCAAATAAAGCAATTTTATTTACTTACATATTCACTATATCTATCAATCGGGACTCCGACCTCAAAAGGTGCCGGGTGCGGAAGTTTTAACCGAAACCCTTCGTGCGGTTTTTTTTTGCGGCGGCCGATGTAGTATCAGCGCCGCCAGACCATGCCGCTCCTCTCTCGCCGCGGCTATCCTCCTCGCTGTTGATGTCGAGTTCCACCCCCGGTATGGGTATTCTCGTCCTCATGAGCGCTTGTCGACATCGAGCGAGCGCCCTTCCATGGCGTTGCTTCCCGGTTGTCCGCCTTTAGCTCCAACACCCGCATCCCACCGCTGATCCGTCCATACCCTCCTCGCCAAAAAATATGTCAAAGTCACCACCCCCGCCTCCTTATCGGGAGATTATCTGTGAGTATTCAGTCGCGAAGAAACATATCGGACTGGCCAAGCGGGAGATCTTGGTGTTGGTGTACGGGTATTTTGATTTCCAAAACCCTCCGTACATGGCTTCCCGACAACTGTTGATCGCGCGGATCGTAGCTGCCGGTACCTCGTTTAGCCCCCTATCATGCCAAGCATGGCACAGCTACATGGTCACCAGCGCCCATCGCGTGAAGGTATAGGTAGGTGCCGGCGGGCATGTGAGCGCACCCCCCTCCGGGGCCACCGCCGCTGCGCCGCCGGCGGGCGCCCCTTGCTCTTGATATGTTACCCAACTCCACGATCGCTTGGAGAAATTCGCAAGTGAGGTTGGGGTGCTTAAGGATCGGGATCTGCGGCAAAAGGTTCGCCGTATTAGCTATGGGGTTTCGCGGGATCGGGAGGGGTTGTATGTGGTGCGGTTGGGCTTTATGGCTCTGCATATATATAAGCACCTTGTTGTTTATATTACGGTCACTAGTGCGCGAAGGAACTCAAGTATTCCGGTTGTGGGTGACGTGCTTCCTCTTTCGAGTAGCTTGGTGACCGGAGCTCGGCATGTTGAGCTTGATGATGATCTCCGAACTACATATACTCTAGGCATGCCGCCGTCCATCCAGTTGGTCCATGGGTACTGCCCCTCTGCTTTGGAGGACGCATGGGGGGCGGTTGACTCCTATGGCGGGGAAACTTGCTTATGGCTTAGCTATTTCGTGGCTTTTCGCCGGTTCCATGGTATGGGTGTTGTGCCTTCCCTCACATTGCATTATGGCAATCATGCTCGAATGAAGACGTTTGTCCTCCTCTCTTCGTATGTTCCTTTCCGTCGGTTTCTTGATGATGTGCGTGCGCCGCGAGTTCATGCAACGTCTCTCTTTGGCTCTTAATAATGACACCTTGGGTTCATGTCTTCGAGATGCTTTGCAGAAGGGAGATGCTTTGCTTATGCCATTGCCTGCCTGCCTGCCCCGTGGGCTTAGGCCTTGGGCATAGGGGATTTTCGCATTTTTATTCCAGAGCGCTCTCCTTGTCGTTTGGATCGTACCCGTACCTTGAGAATGATATAGCAGATTATATCGTAGTAAAATTTCTTACAAGAAAAAGTTGTGGAGGCCACCAAGCAAAAAGAAGAAAAGAGGAAAAAACCCGAGGAACAGATAGCCCGAGGAACATGGTACAAAGGCCCATGGAGTGGCCACAGCGCCACTACTACGGGAGCTAGGAATAGCGCCCATAGAAGCAGTGGCAGCAACGGCTAGGACTAGGGCGTTCCTTAAAGCGCCCACCCTAAATACATGCATAAGCGATCTAGTGCGTCAACCTAGTCGTGTGCGCCCAAATACTTGGACGTGTGGAACCGTGCGGTGGCTGGATCGTTTTGCTAGGGCAAGCATGGAATTAGCCCAAAATGTACGCGTCCCACCCGCATGGAGGTCTTTGCAACCACGCGTGGCCTCTAACCTAGTTAAAGCAGCGGTATGGGGTCGATTCGAGACATCATCGTCGGCATGCACTAATACGTGGAGTATTTATTCCCAAGCCTCGTATGTTGGGAACCCATTGCCACAATACGGCACGGGCATTCCCGCGGGGGCCGTTGTAGGGTTACACATTATGATTCAATTTCGTACGCGTGAATTTCCCACAACCCGTCGTCTTGCCCGCATTCATGCCATGCCTGAACGTTTTCTCCATCATGGTCCTGCATGCGGCGGGGATGTGCCTGAATCTATAGAACATATTTTGCTTGAATGCCCACGTTGGGAATACCACCGTCGTAATTTTGGGACGCTAGCCCCAGAGTTTAATGGTTTTGTACGTCAGTTCGCTACCTCCCCCGAAGATATGAATGCCTTACTTTTAGGCGGTGTCCCCCCTTCCCTTCATGGCGCCATTCATTTTACAGGAAATGGGAGGTTTTTCTAGTTATGGCGCCAAGCCCTCCCTCATATTGCTTTCTTTGTAGTTCATGTATCGCACTCCCGAAATGTTTTGCTATGTGAGATGGGCCTTGGTCCTTCTCGCATTACTCGAATGGGTCGACGTCCGGACGGGTAGGGCATGCCTTTCTTGGTCAGTGCCGGGAATGCATTTATGTTTGTTTGCATGTCATTGGAAGGTTTTAGTTGGTGAAACTCCAACACTGGCTTCGTGTGGGGTTAGCGTAGTACGGTACGGTTCTTGTACAATGGTACGTAATGCACTCACACGAGCGTCGCCTACCCGGGAGCATGATTGATGATGAGTTTGAGGTTTGTTTCGAACTTCTGCTCTCAGTCATGCTTGCAAAACGCCGCCTGTAGAGGGTGCCGGTGGGGGTTCCCTGCCAGTCCCATATCCCGGGGGCGCAAAAAAAAACAAAAAAACAGGAAGGCATCTCTACCGTCACAGGTACCCGTACGTACTTAGCATCAGGCTATATAGTACGGCGGGGACTGGTAAAATTTAAATTTTGTCGACGTGGTGGCTTATTTTACCTTCCTTGTTCCTCGGGCTAAGGTTTTTCGTCCTTTCTTCTCTTTGCCTGGTCGCTTATCTTTGCTGCCTTTTCTTATGACAATCAGTTTTGTCGACTTGGCCGGGACCGTGCTTGTTTCGACCTGCTGTAGCCTGGCGACACGGAACTCGCGATGAGTGAATGACTGCCTCTCCTTACCTTAAATACTATTGTGCGAGTCAAAGTAGTCTGCGAGCTGCCAATTGAGCTCGTCTCCGACTTATCGGTCCAAGAATTGTACCTGGATAAGCGCTATAGTTCGGACGTCGGCCCAGATGAGCTGCGTCTGACGACTCGTCCATTTTTGTTTAGTATCTCATAGCTGTATCAGACATCGGTGACGGAAACTGCCGCAATATTTGGGTTGGCATGGCCGGCGGAGGTGGCGGCGAGCTTCACGTAGCGGGGCACGGCGAGCTCCGGAAGAAGAAGAAGGTGCCGGGCTATTCGCGAGTGTTTTGGGAGGCGAAACGTTGGGTGAAGGAAGACATCCAGCGCAAGCACGATGAAAAAGAGCGGACGGGTGGGGTGGGGCTCGCTACGATCAGCCCTCGGTTCATGCACACTAATGCCACCTCGCACAAGTGGCCTCTCGGAGCAGTTGCGGAGGTGAGCACGAACTACACCCACCTTGTCAGCTATTCAAGCTGTTCGAAATGCACCTGTGGCTTCCGGTTATTGGTGCTCCGCTGGGAAAGTCATTACTATTGGCGGTACTGGAGGTTATGTGCGCGCGCTTGTGTGGGTGTGCGTGTGTGTGTGTGTGTGTGTGCGTGTGCGCGTGTGTGTGTGTGTGTGTGTGTGTGTGTGTGTGTGTGTGTGTGTGTGTGTGTGTGTGTGTGTGTGTGTGCGTGTGTATGAAAGTACAAGTGAAAGTGAGGAGGAGCTCCCGTTTTAATTGTTTGTCATAGCTCTGTTTCTGGCCTCTTCTGAGAAAATTGCCGTTCTGAATTTGATGCATGGCGCTTGGCTATTGACTCGTGTGCTGTAGTTGTTCGAGCTGACCTGCGTCTTGTTTCTGTTTTTTCAAATATAAGTTTGGATGTATTCTCAGAGCTCTTTATGAACATGTCCATCCCAAATCGTGCCGCGCACAGTTGCTGGACAATAGCCTGGACGCGCAGGCGAACAGCATTGACATCAGCCTCTGTAAAGTGAGCCTTCGCGTTGGGGGTGAGCGGCAGGATGAGGAGTGTATTGTAATCGAGGATGATGGGCGAGGCATGACGGCCGCAGAAGCGAGCATGTGCCTTGGTTATGGACATTCTATGAATAAAGGTCGGGGTCTTTCTCATTCTGAGCCTCCGTCTCACGTCACAGTCCGCGTGAAGGGAGCCACGAGGGAACATGCATGCTATTCGCGTTCATCTCGTGCTCAATGGCATCCGATGTTTGCTTAAAGAAGTATTTGATTCTTCACTCAGAGGTTGGCGCCATCGGTGGCTATGGGAACGGAATGAAGACAGGGGCAATGCGGCTGGGAGCGTGCACACTGCTCATGACCAGACACAAGGAAACAGGTGGGGGATTGTTTGCTATACACTGCCTTCTGCACAAGTCCACGGCGCAATGTGTACTGCTTTTCATTTATGTAGAGCTTGCAAACAGCTATCAACTCTTAACTTGTCTTGTGTTCTGTAAACCCATCTCAATCGGTCGTCCTCTTATATAATTACGCGTCACCTGGCATAATTTTGAGCCAGAGGAAGTATTGCTTTGTCCGTCAGTGCTGTGAATCCTTTTTATGGCCTATTATGTTCCATTGAACAGGGCATATGTCTGTGGGGCTGATGTCCTATGCGTACAACACTCGGCCCGGCGGCAGCGACAGCGTCACCATTCCTCTTATCTCATGGAATAGCCGGATGGAGCCTGCTGCGGGTGGCGAGGATTGGGATGAGGCTCTCCAAGCCATACTTCAATGGGGGCCGTATCCGACAGTACAGGAACTGAAGGCCGCTGTGATGGCACTCCCCAAACGGGGCGGCACAAAGGTGTGCACTCCGTCATCAAAGATTTTGTGCAGCAATGGCACCTCAGCTACACTGTGCGCTATAATTGCCCTGCCTCCACACGAGTGCAACACTTTGTGTGTTTTTGTGACAATGCAAATTACTGCGATGATGTGGTGCTAAAGCCTGTGCATCTTTTAACCCGTTTGAGTCCACATTTATGTCATCTAACTATGTGAGTGCAACACCTCGGGTGTTTCTAAGCAATGCGTAAGTTGAGTATTTGTATGGCGTGGTGCTGAGCTGAATGCACGTTTAGACCAATTTCTGTCATACGTGAAATAAACCCCTTTATGTGACTGCTGCGATAAGGGGTGAGATATTGAGGCGTTCTTTATTGCAACCAGTTGACTCCCCGTGCACAGTCTTGATCGCCACAGGCTGGGGGTGCCATTTGATACCAAGTAAGCTAAAATAGACACTGCTTTCTTCACCAGTGTGTAGCAATTCCACATGCGCTTTAGTTTGGATACGGATCACCACAGGTTGTCAAGAAACATTTCAGTTACTTGGTTGCTTTCGTTACAGAGAGCGTGTTTCGTTGCTATTTGGTTTCCTGCGTCATTAAACGTTTGTCAGCGTTGTGATGCGAGTCGTCATTGTATACGATAGCTCAGCCAGATTATTAGCATATATTTAACTGATTTCCCATATGTTTCCCGGTTACTCTAAACCTTTTTACTCCTTGATGCAGAGCTACATATTTGTGTGTCGTTCTTTACCTTGAGATATGATTTTGAATGCCGATTACTGTGTGTGCACATGCTGTGGGGGTGAGGAAGGTGTCAGCTGGACAATGAATGTAGCCCTGATTGCCGTCCTTCCCGCTTTGCCTCCCCTAGATCATGATATCTTACCTTTGGGAGACAGAGGATGGCGACCTGGAGTTGGACTTTGAGCGGGATCAGTACGACTTTTGCTTGAGAGATCGAGACAGTCATCACCATGTGAGGACCTTGCTTTGTTTCATTTCTGTTCACTACGCCTCAGCGCGTCCACACCTAGCTGTTCATGGGGTGGGGGTGGAAGGGGCGTCTAGGCATTGTGCGCACCGGTGTGCACGATCTCTCAAGATATTGCTAATTTGTTGCAACTCTCCAGGAGCGCTTTGCGATGGCGAAGCGGCTTTTGGCGGAAGGTCACACGCTGGAGGATCTTAAAAGGGGTGTAAAGGGAGAGAAGGGACAGAAGCTGGACTACGGAAAGCTCCGTGTTCAGCACCATTGCTTCAGCCTGCGCGACTACATTGGCGTGCTCTACTACAAACTGCCGCCATCGCTGAGGATCACTCTGCGCGGGATGAAGGCAAGTCACCCCACACGGCCCTGCTTGACGGATGATTTACACCCACGAGCACTACACATCGCCAGACTTCACGTAACTTGGACTTCCAATCAATTCAGCTTGTCTTCTCTTCACACTGGCAGCATATGCCTTTGCACGGTATACGCACGATTGCAGACAGTGGAAGAAGGGGAAGGGGGCCGGGGGGGGGGGGGGGGGGGGGGGGGGGGGGGGGGGGGGCACTCTCTGCATAGACCTCGGCAATTGCCATAGCTCTGATAATTATCATGATGGATTGAGCAACAGGTGGAGCACACGCCCATACTCGATACGTTAAAGCATGTCACAAAGACACCATTGACGTATACGCCACGGGGGGCGGACTGCAACCCTACCAAGATATATTTAGGCTTTGTGCAAGAGGCGCCACACTCCTCCGTCAACGGCATCAACGTCTACTACAGGAACCGGCTGGTCACGCCCTACATGGGGGTGTACAACCGGTACTGGAGCGACGGGCGTGGCGTGGTTGGTGTGGTGGTGCAAGACCATCTATCCTGGACACACAACAAGCAGGAGCTGGAAAAGTCAGGGGCCACGGATAAACTCATGCTGCGGCTAAATAAGGACATTAAGACGTACTGGGACCAAAATGCCGGGTTGCTGGGTTATAAGACACGGAAGGAGCGTGCCAGTAAGCCACAGCAGGCGAAAGGGCGCTTTGTTGTGCATGATGAAGACGATCGCGAAGAGTGAGTGTTTGCATGATTTGTGTTTCTCATATTTTGGGG
>JAPMLY010002234.1:0-57729 GCA_026401115.1 Tetraselmis chui | reverse complement strand
GGGGGGTTGAGAAGGCGAGGAGTGAGGAGTTGGGGGGGGGGAGTCGAGTTCCAGGAGGCGAGAAGTGAGAGGGAGCGGGTAAGAAGGGACGGGGGGGGAGGGTGGTGGAGGGAGTCCACCCAAGTGGCGGAGTCGTGTGTCACGTGGAGGAGGCCGAAGTGGGAGTGCTGCCAGGTGAGGACGAGGAGGGAGTTGTGGGGTGTGCCCGGGCGTGGGGGTACGCAGCATATACTATTTTTTCTTTGGGGGGGGGGGGGGGGGTATGGGACTGGCAGGTAAATTCGCACCGGTACCTTCTACATGCGGCATTTTGCAAGCACGATTGGGAGTAGAAGTTCAAAGCAAGCCTGAAACTCACCATCGATCATGCTCCCGGCTGGGCGACGCTCGTGTAAGCGCAGAACGTACCATTGCACGAGAGCCGTACCGTACGGCGTTAACCCCACGTCGAGGCCAATATTGGAGTCTCACAAGCTAAAAACCTTCCAATAACATGCAAACAAGAATGAATGCATGACCGGCATTGACCCAGAAGTTTTGCCTTGCCCGTCCGGGCGTCGGCCCATTCAAGTACTTAGCATGGCACCATGATTAGACAACCTCCTATTCCTTGTAAAACGAGTGGCGCCATGAAACGGAGGGGGGATGGACGCCGCAAAAAACTAATGCAGTTATAGCATTATAGGAGGTAGCGAACTTACGTGCAAAATCCTTAAACACAGGGGCGATTGCCCCGAAATTACAACGGTGGCACTTCTAACGGTGGCATTCAAGTATGATATGTTCTATAGATCCAGGCACATCCCCGTCGCATGCATGACAATGATGGACAAAACGTTTAGGCGTGGCATGAATGCGGGCAAGACGAAGGGCATTGGGGAATTCACGCGTACGAAATTCAATAATAATGTCTAACCCTAGAACGCCCCCCCGCGCGATGAATGCTCTTTGCCGTAATGTGGTAACAGGTTTTCAACATATGCGGCATGGAAATAAGTACTCAAAGTATTGGTGCATGCCGAAGACGACGTCTCGAATCGACCCCACACCGCCGCTTAAACAATGTTAAAGGAAACGCGTGGTTGCAAATACCTCAAGGCGTGTGGGGCGCGTACGCCTTGGGCTAATTCTGCGCTTGTACTAGCAAAACGATCAAGCCAATTCAGGGTCCCTAAGGTCCAGCATTTGGACGCATACAACTAGGTTGGCCCACCAAATCGCTTATGCACGTATTTGGGGTGGGCGCTTTTAGCAACGCCCTTGTCCTAGCCGCCGCTGCCGTTCATGCTTCTAACGGCGCTATTCCTAACTCCCGCAATAGCGGCGGTGTGGCCACATGGGCCTTTGCTTCCACCCCAACTAGGCGCATGAAGCAATACTGATCTCATAGAGTTTGTTATCCATTGATGCCTCTAGTCGCGTACCCATCCCCCATACTACACACCCCTAAGTAAGACCGGCGATATGCAGGTCTTAAGCAACGAGGTGCATACATTAATGGGAAGATCCTGCCCTCCTAACAGAGTGCCGAGCGCTTCAACGGCACGCCTACTTTTTAAAACTATTGCCCACATTGTTTCGGATACCGAACTCCGAGTTTACCAACGCGCCTAAATACCTATCCTCACATACAATCAGTACCCCCCCCGAGCCACCAACGGGCAGCTTGCTCGCGTAGTGCGAATGCGTCGGAGTGGCGGCCTGGCGTCATTATCCCGCATTTTCCCCTCCGAATCCCATGTAATGAATTAATGATCCACCCCCCATTGGGAAAGTGGGCGAGCATGGCATGCGGGTTATCGAGCGACGGCGCAAGGCCTACGGTGTGGTCGGCGATTAAATGGCCCGGCACCCCCAACGGTTGCCTAGAGTCATACATGTCAACGCCACCCGGCACTTCGCACCCCAATCCTCCTACCCTGTCAAATGCATATATATTAAATATGTGAAGAGGATTGGGGATGCTGGGCACCTCCCTTGCCGCAGTCCGCGCTCGATTGGGATGGGGTCGGATGATATGCCCGGGGCCTCTCTAGTTTTTACTTGGATAGTACTATCCATATATAGAGCTTTCATAAAGGATAGTAGCATATTTCTTGTGATCCCATTAGCCTCTAATTCAGAAAATCGTAGTTCACGAGGGATTGTATCGTATACCTTATGTCTATATACCCCGCGTACGTGGGTAATCCTAACGCACGGCGGCGGCCCGCGATATAGAATGTGCTCGCGACTTGCAAGGGGCACTCTTTCCCCGGCATAAAGCCTCCTTGCCACCGGCGGATTCTTTTTTTCTTTTAGCATGTATCTTGTAGACGTTGGGTTACGACCGTCATAAGTAGTTTAATAGTAGCCCCCATAATGGAAACGCCCCTAAAATCATCCATGACGGTCACTTCCCTCTTCTTCAATATTGCCACGAATAACGTGGAGCTACACCATTGCTTAGGGATACATTTCAGTGTTCAATATCAATTTATCGACTCCAACATGGATTTGTCACAAGGACTAGCCGGGGCGTATATCGCAAATTTTGAGGTATCCGCGGCGATGCCATCCACCCAGAGGGCTTGATTACTATTCAATCTTCTTAGGGCATTGCAAAGCTACCCTTCGGCTATGGGCCCAACAATCCCGTCTAGCGCAAGGGAGAGGGGGCGGATCCCTCGGCGACGCTCCCATGCCCCGCTGTGAATAGTAGCCCTACATGTTGCAAGGTGAAGATCGTACAAAAGCTCTTGGTAATGCCGCGCTCAACACGCGTCAATTTCACTTGGTTCGGTATACGACGTCGGATCACGCAGTGGTTGTTCCACATTGTTGCTTTGCGTATGTAGGATAACCCTTGGTAATAGATGGCGCATTTCCATAATTTCCGCCTACCGCCGCCCTGTTTAAAATCGCCAATGGCCTTGTCTACGCCTCTAGCCTTTCGGCGGCGGCTAGTTCGGACCTTATTTTTAACCCCAAGGCACCCAACGATATACTTATCTAATGCTACGGATTGGTGAGGGTCGCGGGCGTCTTGGCATGAGCCCAAAAATCCCGTCGACGACGAGCGATAGCCCCTAGGATAGAACGTTGGTAGGAGGCCCGAGGCCCTTACGCTTAGTACGTGAAACCGCCTCTACCCTACGTAATGTAGACCATGCGGCCCGGACAAAACCATCGGCGTCGGCGCCGATGGAGTCGGGCTCCCGTGAAATTGCCCCGTCGATAGGCGCATCATAAGGAGGGGTGAGACCCGCGAAGGTGTGAAGGTGTCAGCGTTGACGAAGGCGCGGAACGGTGTCTGCCACTCCGAAGGGGGAAAGGGGGATACCCCGGGGCCGGTTTCGGGATGGACCGGGCATACATGCGGTCATGCAAAGGAGGAGGCGGGGATGTTATAACAAATCATCAAGAAGGTGAGGGATTGAAGCGAAGACATGGAAGTGGTTGGAGGTGTCTCATGAAAAGTCAAAGACAATGTGCATTGTGCAATGACGAGTACATTCTTGCAACCGTACATTGCCGGCAATTGTACATGTAGTCGATACTAGCTTGATCCGTACTTTTCCATCCGAAGGACGTGCAACATGGGTACGTCGCTACTGCAGGGTACTTAAGGGTACTGATGCGTACTATAGTGCTAGTGCCTCCCGGTGCGTGCATTTACGCACATTTAGTCTAGCTAGCTATTCGACGCGCATGTCTTAATTCCCGAGGCATACAAGCCGCGTCGCTAATTTCTTTAGACGGTTACGAGAGCTCTAGCACATGGCTCGAGGACTAAGCGAGAGCATGTGTAAGCTAGCTAGACTCGAACAGTTTAAGCCTTGCGTAGTAAAGGAAGATGACAGAACATGTTAACACTTTCTTTGTTTATTTGCATTATACCTTTAACCCCAAAACAACAAGACATCTTTCCAATTTCTCTCTCCATCAACACTTCCACTTGCAGGAACGGCAGCTAGCAAGAACCGATTTGTGTCTACATTTAGCTTCCATAAGGCTACCTATCGCAATTTAGGGCGGGAAAGGAAGTATCTCTAATGGGGGGGGCATGCTACGAAGTGGTCTATCACCCGGTAGCTACCCCTCCGGCATGAGCCACGCACACGCGCCAAAGTGTCTCGCGGCCAAATTGTTTTCGCATCGGGTACATACCACCAACGCCGCAACATAGCATCAAACTCCCCGTCATCGAGGTTCCAGCCCCCCCCGACGACGACAGTATCCCCATGGATTTTTTCGCGAATGTGCGCCAACACCTCGCGCAAGCGGCTGCTGTACGGTTCCCCTTGCGATCCGGTGGGGAGATCGTCCGAACAGGGACTGGATCCGGATCCTACGGCTCCGCGAATCCCCGAGACTACTCGGGTTCGGACTCGGTCTCGTGGGTCCGGACCCTAGAATCATAGGTAATCGCGGGATCCGGACCCTAGAATCACAGGTAATCGCTGGATCCGAACCCTAGGTTCGGTAGGTAATCGCGGGATCCGAACCCTAGAATCACAGGTAATCGTTGGATCCGGTACAAGTTATTGTAAGTAATCGTAGGATCCGGTACCAGTTATTGTAAGTAATCGTAGGATCCGGTATCAGTTATTGTAAGTAATCGTTGGATCCGGTATTCATCGTACTTTAATGGATCCGCGGTAATCGCGAGTACCTCATCCTCGCAAAACGATGTGGAATCGCGATACCCAATCAGTACTCACGATTCCGAGTATCTCACGATTTTGTGGTGGCCCGAAGTGACACGCTGTTTTTTTGGGAGGTATTTGGCAATGCAAGTCTGTTGAGGTGTATGTCTAGGAATGGTTCAGTAGCCCTAATTGTTGTCATTCCGCAGCCTTGAATCGATTGTAGCCCACCCCAGGGCCCCGTACGCGCTTCAAATCCTCCATAATCTGCCCGTCCACATCCAACTCCTATCATAGTTAGCAACAATGGCGGGGCAAGCGGGAAGTAGTAGACCGTCTAGATAAGGGAAGAGCTTGTCATCGACGGCTATCCAACGTACAGAAGAGGAGCTTGTTGGGAATTCAAATAGGGTGTTCAAGATACCTCGGTCAAAATCTACTGTATGGGATCCAAGCATGAGCAGGCGCATAGAACTAGTAAAGAATGTAAAGATGTAAAAATTGAATTTGCATTACAAATTTCCCCCAAAATGCGCAATTTGTATCAATTTGCATGAGTACTTCGAGTACTTGTTGGAATCGCGAACCCAACGAATCCAACGGAACCAAAAATTTAGAAGTACTCATGTACTCGGTTCCGGAACCGAAAACACATGTACTCGCTAGATCCGAACCCTAGAATCACAGGTAATCGCTGGATCCGAACCCTAGAATCATAGGTAATCGCGGGATCCGGACCCTAGAATCACAAGTAATCGCGGGGTCCGAACCCTAGAATCACATGTAATCGCGGGATCCGGACCCTAGAATCACAGGTAATCGCTGGATCCGAACCCTAGGTTCGGTAGGTAATCGCGGGATCCGAACCCTAGAATCACAGGTAATCGTTGGATCCGGTACAAGTTATTGTAAGTAATCGTAGGATCCGGTACCAGTTATTGTAAGTAATCGTAGGATCCGGTATCAGTTATTGTAAGTAATCGTTGGATCCGGTATTCATCGTACTTTAATGGATCCGCGGTAATCGCGAGTACCTCATCCTCGCAAAACGATGTGGAATCGCGATACCCAATCAATACTCACGATTCCGAGTATCTCACGATTTTGTGGTGGCCCGAAGTGACACGCTGTTTTTTTGGGAGGTATTTGGCAATGCAAGTCTGTTGAGGTGTATGTCTAGGAATGGTTCAGTAGCCCTAATTGTTGTCATTCCGCAGCCTTGAATCGATTGTAGCCCACCCCAGGGCCCCGTACGCGCTTCAAATCCTCCATAATCTGCCCGTCCACATCCAACTCCTATCATAGTTAGCAACAATGGCGGGGCAAGCGGGAAGTAGTAGACCGTCTAGATCAGGGAAGAGCTTGTCATCGACGGCTATCCAACGTACAGAAGAGGAGCTTGTTGGGAATTCAAATAGGGTGTTCAAGATACCTCGGTCAAAATCTACTGTATGGGATCCAAGCATGAGCAGGCGCATAGGACTAGTAAAGAATGTAGAGATGTAAAAATTGAATTTGCATTACAAATTTCCCCCAAAATGCGCAATTTGTATCAATTTGCATGAGTACTTCGAGTACTTGTTGGAATCGCGAACCCAACGAATCCAACGGAACCAAAAATTTAGAAGTACTCATGTACTCGGTTCCGGAACCGAAAACACATGTACTCGCTAGATCCGAACCCTAGAATCACAGGTAATCGCTGGATCCGAACCCTAGAATCATAGGTAATCGCGGGATCCGGACCCTAGAATCACAAGTACTCGCGGGGTCCGAACCCTAGAATCACATGTCATCGCGGGATCCGAATCCTAGAATCACAGGTAATCGCGGGATCCGGATCCCTTTTTTAGAGGTACTCACTAGTTCCGGATCCTAAAAAATCAAGTACTCATGGATCCGAACCCAACAAAAAAATGGCGGATCCAGTCCCTGCGTCCGAAATAAAGATAATGACCGCGTAGTCGTTGGTACCGCGTCCACCCACGCGGACATAAGTCCAACATGGGTGGGGCGTGCCGACGACCCGAACATGTAGCGATGACCGGACCAAAGCACAACATCCACGTACGCTATGAGGCAACGCGGTCACCGAACGAATAATAGTCGGGATACCCTACAAACTGCACCCGCACATCGGTGGCCCTAACTTAAGTCTCTTGAAGGAGAAGAATGTCTACATCTCCGGCCAAGAGCATCTTACCGACCTCCTCGGCTCCTCTATATTAGACGAAAGCCCGTTGACGTTAAGGGTATGTGGCTACACGAAGGTGGGCGGGTGGGCACGGAGGGTGGATATGCAAGGTGGACGGGGGAGATGGGCTGGGGCTAGCTAGGGCGGTGTGGGCCATAGTGAGCGGGGCGGGGCGGGCATGCGGCATGTCGGTCCCATTACGGGCGATGTGCTCGCAAGTACCACCTTAGAGCCCGCAAATTGTTCCATGCGTTCACGGGCGTGTGTCCCTTGCGCGGGATATTAGTACACATCAAAGCGCAACCCGCCGCCCAATTGCATCACGCGAGTGATTTTCGAAATTGCCCAAGGTTGGGCATTGAGCACTCGGGTAATGCGGTCCCATAAAGCAAGCAACGGTGAGGGGTCCCCCCAAAGGCACACACGACGATGAGACGACCCGGCGTCCTCGGCGAGGGGCATGACCGTCCATGGGTATACCCTTGTCTATATAACCGGAACAAGCTAGTTGCGCGTACCTGCCCATTGTGGGGCCAATCCTATTGAGACCCAAGCTAGGCTATCCAAGGTGGGAAGACTCGGTGATGCGAACCGGGGGGGGGGGGGGGGGGGGGGTTCATCTCTTGCGCGGCGTGCCAAACAATATGGTACAGGTACATGTTCCCACTCTTATACCGGTAGAGACTGCAGACACCATAGGTGCGGGTACCCGTACGCGAGATATAGTACGCGCTGATGCGATGCGCTGCGCCAAGTACTGGCACCTGCTGTCGCGGTGAACGATGATACTCAGTATCGATCGAGTGGAGGACGTCAACACGACTTGCTCGCGGAGCTTGAGCAGCGAAGGAAGGTGCATCACAGCTTTCTTGCAGCAGAGGATAGTGTAACACACGGTTAGCCAACTGTGGACGCCAGGACGTGCTAGCTATTGGGATAACTCTGCTTCAAATACGTACGGTCCAGCACAAATTATTCGCGCCCGTTCTGCAAGTCACAAGCGCCGGACAACTGACGCGCGAGCTCCGCCAGACAAGTTACTGGTTGCGGTACGGCGCCGGGCAACTCCTCAGCCGGCAACCCTGGTATATAGCTTGTCGAATTTGGCATCAATACCCCTATTGAATTTCTCAGCTGTCTACCTCTGCGCCGGGCCTTGGCTTATGTCGACTAGTTTGAGTGCGCTCTCACTCTCGACTTGTTGTTCTTTTTGGGGGCGTCACCGACCACGACAACGACCATCGAGACCGACCACGCATCCCTCCTGCAGTAAAGTCCGTTTCGGGGATTTGTTTGGCCGAGGTCTATTTGGATGAGAGAATTTTTTTGTTTTCACTCTGGAGTTTTGGGGACTAGCAAGGCCCTATGTCGGCGCGATTCATGGGGAGTTGGTGGTAGGGGTTAAGAAGATTTCTGAATTCAAATATGATAAGGATTATTTGTTTGGCTTTGCCGCGTCTTATCTTAACCTGGCTAGTTTGGCAGCGCGGTGCATCTGACGAGCATGACACAGAGGGTCGCTCAGGCTGGGCATCAGGCCGTGTGGACCTGTCCAAGGTAGGGGGTTGGGAAAATGGAGGTGCGACTGGGGCGTATGGACTGTGGCAGGGGTGGGGGCCTCAATACAAGTTGTACCCGGTGGTGTCTGTGGTTGGTGGCGGTGCAGGTAGCATGGACACAGCGACGGAGGAAGGGATGGAGACTACTCTGAACGGCTATGGCGATACATTGCACTTCATCCTCCAGTTTCTGCACACGGAGGGGTTTGCATCCACGGAGGAGGTTCTGCTGCAGGAGATTGAGCAGAAGCTGCCTGCAGTGATAGAGCGGACCATTAAAAAGCATGGCGGCGCTGAGCTGTTGGACGAATGTGAGGATTCATCAGCGTCCCCCAATGCTGCTGATGAGGTTGAGGTAAGTGTGGGGGTGCAAATTTGCTTGCCCCCCCTCATCCAGGGAGCTCCCCTGTCACTTGACTATTGCTCAGTTTCATGCGTCAACTGTCGCCCCTAAAGGAACCTGATGATCCAGCGGAGTTTCTAAGGAAGGCGATGCTGGAGGCTGAGGATACGCGGCGGAGCAAGTCTGCAGATGCGACAGCTGAAGGCACTGCTCGTGGCCTGGCAGCGCCAAGCTGGGTGGGGCGGGACAGGCGTGATGCTCCTCGAGTGGCTGCACCTATATCCGACTCTCAGCAAACTTCGCCGGTTTCAGATCGTAGCCCACATGCTGGCAGGGGGAAGTTTCGATCAGAGCATCTCTACAAGTCAAAGTTGCCAGCCCTGGTGCTGGATGGTGGAAACCCTGCTGTCGACGAGTACAGTGACGAGGAAGACTTGGGGTGAGGCCAGGCACACATTGCTCAATGCTGACTGCACCTCTGCACCCTTTTTCTAACTCCACAACCTAATGCTCATCACAGGTATACGCGCGTCGACGTGTCCGATCAATCAGGTTTCATTTCTGGCGAAGTCGCCCGTACAGATGATGACGACACCGAGGGCTCCTCCTCAGACTCCGCATCAGATCACTGCAGCTCTTCCGCATCGGATGTGGAAGAATCATCGCAGGGAAAGATACCGTCGGGTGTTGATAGTGGCTCCGCCAACCAATCGCCTTCTGACCACATTCAGAGTGCCTTTCAGCAGTCAGGATTTTTTGCAGCCGAGAATTTTCCACCTAGGAGGTCAGTGCACCCTTAAATCCCGCCTCCCTTCCCTCTAACGTATCATCTGGGAAACCTGCTTTTCATGACAGCCGACTTTGCGCTCGCTCTTCCTTGCCGTGTTAGTGCTCTCGCCCAGCTGAATCCAGAGCTGCAGATCGAGGTCCAACAAGCACGAGAGCAGCTGTCAATGGTACCCTCTGGCTCTCTTTCTGGCATGTCTTTGTTTGCTGCTCTCCTTCGCCGAGTGCGCCCTTGCTGTTGGGAGTATCGACCCCTGTACCATTTAATTGCGCCCCCTTCACCCGCAGAGCCCCCCTCTGCCTCCCGCTGATGCGGAGGTTGAAGTCGGATTGCTGGATTTGGAGATAGCTGCAAAGCCGGATGACGCCACTGGGTCTTCAGCGGATGTGGCCGAGGAGGTGTCGCAGCCTGCTTCGGGCGATGGTGATGTAGGGGCGACTGAGGAGGGAGCATCTTCTGAGATTGACCTTTCGCCGAGGGAACAAAATGTCGATTTTCCATCCGCACCCTGCCCCATTGAGTTTGTTGCGGTGCAGTCGAGTCCAGGACTATCTTTTTCTCCGCCGTCTTTGGCCAGCAGAGACCATCAGACCGAGCAGGTGCGGCGTCTGGCGACTTACCCATCATCCGGTGCCTTTGCTTTTCCCGGCTCGGAGGATGGATTGAACCCATCGCCTGGTCGCAACACAGGTGCCTGCAAACACAGAAGACGTAGCCAGATCTGATCCACTCAACGATCGACCTGTGTCAGCTTCTGCTGGAAGCGAGGCCGATGGTAAGAATTTTACCCCACAAGTGCGCGCGCTTGCATGTCTGGACGGCGTGTCCCAGGGAGTTTATTTCATTATGCGTGGTTCTAGCCGGCGGCTTTGGCACATGGTATCGCTGAAGTGCCGTCGTTCGGGTGCAGGCGGTGTTGATTTTCAGTCTCCCAGTCCTGGGGATCACAAGACAATCGAAGTGGCCCGTACCTCTGGTCCAGATTTCGCGTTTCCGGTTACACCAAACGCCGAAGATCCATCTGTTACCCTCTTCAACACCTGGAACACCATCCGCAGCCGGAGCATGAGCAACGCGAGCGAGCTCAGCGGCTTGATCAGCCCGTTGGATGGAATCAGCCCACAGAACATGAGCCCTGCTAGGGGTAAGGCACTTGTAATAACTAAGCAATGACACGCGGTGCCCGTGATTTGTCGTCGAAGATGACGAAACTGAATTTGAAACTGAAACTGAAGGTGTCTCCTGTTCATTCAGATGCTACCCCACCTACCTCGAAAGACGCCAGACAGGTTTGCTGCTCTTAGTTGTGATTCGTACCTACCCGCCATGAAGCATTTATATTGGTCGCCGCTGTGTTATCTGTATTCCGTCAGCCACCGAAGCTGTGCTCGTGGTACTGGGATTGCAGGTTGGAGGCGAGCAAGAAGGGGAAAAGGGCGTGGCAGATGGACCAGTGCCGAGAATTGGAAGCAATTTCGGAACTGTTGGGAAGAGCACAATACAAGGACCACCCTTTGAAGTACCTGGTTTTTCAGGGTTTGGCGAGATGGCTACTTCTGAGCAGGTACGTGTGGATGAACAATTCTTTCATTGTCTCCCACTTAGCCAACTTTCGTTTTTCAATGCACATGAGATGCGAGTTCTTTACCGCCCTATCTCATCAGAGTCGATGGCAGAGTGAACCCGACGGTGCTCAGCAAGTTCTCGAGGTCCTCGAAGCGCTGGAGCACGCGCAGAGTAGTGGCCAGGACCCTGACCCACTGCAGCGTTTTGGGTCATACGGCAACTCGCATTCTAAGGACCGCACGCTCGGCGGTTCGGCCTCCTCTTCGAGCGAAGCGCTCCAGGCGATGGAATCTCAGCAGGAAGCGACTGATCTCTGGTAAGTTTGGAAATCTAGAGGTAAGGGGACGAAATTCAGGGAGGCTTCTGGACTTCTGAATGTTTATTTGTGAATGGCTGGTGTCTGTCCAGGCAAGAAGGGCTCGCGGAGGAGCCAGAGGCACCAACAAGTGATACCTCGGAGGGGCTCGATTTCGACCCTGCCCTCATGCCTAGTAGTGGTGAAATCGAGGGTTTATGTCCTGAGGAACGAGCTACAGACGATGGGAAAAGCGCCGGTGAGGACGGTTCCCGCATGGAGACTCCTACAGGCGAAGCGGAAACCAAAGGCGACGACCCGCTCGCGGTGCTTCAGTATGATGAGGATGTGGTGAACGCCAAGTACGAGATCTTCAACCTGCAGATCATTCACCGGCGGCATCACACGGGCTTTGAAGAAACAAAAGACTTTCCGATTAGACTGAATGACTGCATTGCTGCGCGTTATCAGGTGAAGCACTGTCGTCTATCCCAGATTATAGCTATTACCTGAATGAGTTTATTGTGTGTGGGTGTGTGTGTGGGTGAGAGAGAGAGCGTGTGAGAGACAGAGAGAGAGAGAGAGAGAGAGAGAGAGAGAGAGAGAGAGAGAGAGGGGGGGGGGGGGGGGGGGGGGGGGGGGGGAGGGAGAGAGAGTTCGTGTGTGTGTGAGCGAGTATGTGAGATAGCTTGTGTTGGTTTTTGAAAGCACATGTTGGTGGAACCGTCTCTCGTGCAGGTTCTGGACTTTTTGGGATCCGCTGCATTCAGCCGTGCTGTTCAAGCGCTGGACTTGAAGACCGGCATGCTCGTGTGCTTGAAGATTATCAAGAACAATAAAGACTACTTTGATCAATCGCTTGACGAAATCAAGCTGCTGGAGCACGTGAATGCGGAAGACCCGCAGGACGAGGCTGGCATTCTGCGGCTGTACGACTACTTTTACTATAAGGAGCACCTGTTCATAGTGTGCGAGCTGCTGCGTGCCAACCTCTACGAGTTTCAGAAATACAACAAAGAGAGCGGGGATGAGCCCTACTTCACACTACCGCGCGTGCAGGTATCGCTGCCGACGGCCACTCTTTTAGAGCCAGGTGCCAAATGTACTCGCTCGTTCAAATATGCTAACAATAGCCATGTTTCCCTTTTCTGAACAGGCCATTGCGCGGCAAGTTCTTCAAAGCCTGAAATTCCTACACAACTTGGGAATGATTCACAGCGATCTAAAGCCTGAAAACATCCTGATCAAGAGCTACTCTCGGTGCGAAGTGAAGGTGGGTCACGGAGGATGAACGCGTGTTGGCCGCGGACGAATTGGGATTGCTTAGCCTGCCTGCTTTCGTCATCACTTCTAGTGTCGAGCACATACTTAACTCATTTAAGAATGTCGTCTGTCTGGCCTCCAGGTTATCGATCTCGGCTCTAGCTGCTTCACAACCGACCACCTGTCCAACTACGTGCAGTCCCGGAGCTACCGCGCCCCGGAGGTCATCCTGGGGCTTCCCTACGATCAGCGTGTGGATGTGTGGTCGCTTGGTTGCATTCTTGCAGAGCTTGTCTCTGGGTGCGCCCCATCTCTCCTTTCAGCATCGCACGATGCTGAAGCAACTGAGCTAGTTTTTTGGCGCTTGATAGCTTGATTGTGCTTGATACTTTTCCTTCCTTGACGATTGCGCTGACAAGCTTGGGTGGCTGCAGGAGCGTGCTCTTTCAAAATGATAGCCTTGCAACATTGCTGGCACGGCTGACTGGAATCCTTGGCCCCATTCCGAAGCACATGCTTCACACGGGGCGCTACTCTCATCGCTTCTTCACTCGAACAGGGCATACATATGAGAGGTCACCTGCATCTGGGCAGTACCAGATAATTCAGCCCAAGGTGAGGTTCACTTGAGTTGTTTTTGGCTGTCAAACATCAGCCAAAATGCCCATGTTGGTTGAGTCTGACAACGGCCTCTAACCCAGAGTTGGCTGTGTTTTCGTAGATCACCTCACTCAGTGCCAGAGTTAAAACTACGGACCCCGGTTTTCTTCACTTTTTGCGCGCCCTGCTGACTGTGGACCCCCAAAAAAGACCCACCGCGGAGCAAGCACTGGGTCATCCGTGGCTGTATGAGCAGTTTGCATGAAAGCCTGTCTGAGCACTCGACACCTCCACTACCCATAACTTTCGGCGATGCCCCGAGTGTGCATACCCTGTCCATGTGAATTGACTTTCACCTTTCCTGCTGCTGCCCAACCTTCCGTATTCTCCCCCCTCCCCCGCTCCTTTCTCTCGTCACGCACCCCATTTTTTGTTACAGTCTCAGCAACAGTATTCTTCCATGCTAGACGTGTAGTCAAGTTTCCCCACGGAATTGATGCGCGGATGGGGCGAAGTCTATATATTGTTTGATAATGCGGAGAAGAAAAGGGTGATAAGGCGAGGCGAAGGGCTTCACACGGTCACATCCCAGACCGTTGTCGGGAGGCTTAGTAGAAAGCCCTACTCACTCACTGGTGACACTCGTGCCACGGTAGTTGTAATTACATCGCTCATAGTCTTTTCAAATCATTTTTCCGGGGCACTAACTTCCACGCGCAGCGTCAGCTTCACTCGATAATCATCGCCTTCTTCAGGAGGTTGCCAACGGTGTCGGAAGGCTGGGCTCCATGGCCAATCCACTTCTTAATGGCTGGCGCGTTAAGGTTGGTCTCCTTAGTCATAGGATCGTACCAGCCCAAAAACTCCAGTGGCCGGCCCTCCCGACGGTCACGGCTGTCAATGGCGATGATGCGGTAGAAGGGTGACTTCCGGCGGCCGCCGCGGGTGAACCGGATTGCCACCCGGTTCTCCACCTGCAGGGGCAATGCGCGACCCACCGCTACGTGGGCTCGGCTAGTAGAAGCAGCCTGCAACTTCCCAGCCGTGCTTCCACCGACATTCGCGCGAAAAGAAAGGGTGGACGTCGACATCCTGTCGAGGAACTGGGGACGTGGGAGGAGTGGGAAACGCGGCTGAGACTGAGTGAGGGACCGCTACTCAAGCTTGTGATGCTCAGCCGGTGCTCGGTGGCGGCGCCTCTGTACCTGTAGTACTGCATCCCTGACGGACAATATGCAATAGATTATGTATGAAGTAGCGACGATGCATGCTCATATTTTTGCTTGGTGGTCTCCGCTGCTTTTTCTTGTAATAATAATCTATATTTATTCATGCATGATGTAACGATCCTCGTCAAACTATAAAATTTTCTTACAAGAAAAAGCAGTGGAGGCCACCAAGCAAAAAAGAAGAAAGGAGGGGGAAAAAAATATCTAAATCCTCGTCAAACTAGTTCCTGCTGACGGATGCTGAATACCATAAAATTTGAACATAATATAATTTGGAATGTATCTTACAAATTTTCTCGCTACAGGTTTCAGAGACAGGATACCGTAATGTTGACTTCATAAAAAATTACAAGATAAAGGAGCGGAAACCACCAGGTAAAAGGAATAAGAGAGGAAAAAACCTAAGCCCGAGGAACAGCAAGGCATGCCACAGCATCAGCACTGCCCTCCTGCAAAGCGTAACGGAGATAGGAGGAACCCTAAGTACCATGAACAACAACAGAAAGACGTTGCATATGACCACGTATAAACTCTTGATGCTTGCCCCATCATCAATATGTAAATACCATACAACTACAAGGACCGGGTAGGTATCATGTGCACAAATATTCTACATAACAGTTCGCGATAGTTGGTAATCCATCGCAAAATAAAATCCAGTAGTACGGGGTAACCCCGTAGAGGGTGGCGGTGAGGGTTTACTTGCTAGTCCCATATCCCGGGCATGTTTGCTTTGATTTTGCGGCCCCGCATGAACACTTGGTTGTGGACGTTACGGTCACTATTACATGCGCGAATTCCAATGTCCCGGTTGTGGGAGGTCCGCTTCCGCTCCCTAGCAACCTTGCGTTGCTGAGTGCCCAGCAAGCTAAGCGTGATGCCGACACCCACACTTCGTCCTCCCTTGGGCCTTGGCACGCCGTCCATTCGGGCAGTACACGAGTATTATCCCTTCGCCCTTGAGGATGGGGGTCGACTAGCTCCAATGGCGGTCGAGTGGCCCGTAGTTCTTTGTGCCTGTCGCTCTTTGTATTTTTGTAATCATGTACAGACTACCTTATGTCTCTCACTATGTGTTTTTGTAATCATTAAGATAATCCTTGGAGGCCCATAGTCGTGATACTTGTTTCACACACACACACACACACACACACACACACACACACACACACACACACACACACACACACACACACACACACACACACACACACACACACACACACACACACACACACACACACACACACAAACACACACACACACACACACACACACACTCACTCACTCTCACACACATCGTACACACACACACACACTTTCTTCTCTCTCATAATGTATTTTTTGTAATTATGCACACATCATGTGTGTCTCACTATGTATATTTGTAATCACACAAATAATGCTCATGTACACATCGTAGCGATGCGCAGTAGTTAAACACGTATCCCTATCCATATCCCAATTAGTGCGCCATACCCCAGCAAGTACTAACTTTTGGTTACACGAAGAACAAGATGAGCACGGACATGGAAAGTGAGAGGGGAAACAAAAGGGCATGAGTGACAAGAGGATCACGGAATCCAAAGCACGGCAAAAGGAAAGCACTACATTGTGCACAAGCCTAGCAGATTAAACTAAGGAAACTCCAAGGCCACGCTGAGAATGCAACAAGCGGCGCCTCACGCACCGCTCGAGGAAGCAGGGGGACGCTTGCGGCCCATGGCGTGGGTGAAGAGCGCCGTGGCAGGAAAAGGCATCCCGGCCGAGGAAGAAGCGGCCTCCACGCCGTCCGCAGCAGCGGACAAACCGCGCAAGACGTTGTCCGCGTGAGCAACATGGACGGCGAGAGAGACCTTTCGACTTAAGGAGGCCAACTACTTGCACACATGCATCCCTTTAGATGCGGCTGCCTACTTGGCTAGCTCCGTCAAGAAAGCCGTGGCGTGGCCGCCGAGAGTACCAAATTCCGTGGCTGCAAAGGGAATGAAACGGATGTCGGGCCGACTCCTCACCCCTTCGGAGTACTTCTCGAACTTGGTCTTCTCAGCACGGCGGAGAGCGACTTCGGGTGACGGGGGGCTAGAAACGCCGAACAAACCGGAAACCACGGCATCAAGGGCAAGTTTTGAGCCTCGGATGCCGTGATAGTGCAAGACACCCACATCCGCGGGGAGACCGTTGTTGCCGCTGGGGAGTTTAACTAACATCGTGGGATGTGTGAGAACCTCGACGCCAACCCCGAGTGCGCCACGAGCCTCGGAGATGATTTTCGGCAAGGGCCGTCACTAACCAATAGTGAGTTGTGTGGACCGAAGCATCTCCGCCGCATCGAGCCAAATGGTCTGCGAAAGCAGTGGCCCACGCATCGTCCGACATATCAACACCCGCCGACGAGAACGCACCCCGCATAGCTTGAACCGAGAGATGGCAAGAAGCACAAGCAGTGGGGGAGCGTAGAGTAAAGAGGATGCGGGATGAGGGTAGGCCGAAGATGCGACAGACCGCGACGCGGAAAATTGCGTCGTAGTGCTCATGGAACTTGCCACGGAGCTCGCCCAAGCGACCGGAAGTAGGCGGGTCCGAAGCCAAAAACGCAAGGGCGCCGTGGCCGAGACGGGATACAAAACGCCTAGACTCCGGCCGAGCGAGGTTGGAAAACGTGGGAGCGAGCTTCGCGAAGCGAAGCAAGTTGACGCGCTCACTGATGTCAGCTTGTAGCTTTGGAAAGATGTCCCTGGCAAATGCTGAAAGGGGTACGAGCGAGGGTAGGCCATCAAGGGACCGAGAAATCTGCTCGTTGTTTGATCGGGCTTCAGCTACGCAGCCTGCGCGAGCCACCGTTGGACGTTGCGGGGGGAGCATCGCTAAGGCTGTGGATATCAAGGGTTCAGACTCGGCGAGAGCGTGAGAATCGCACGCAACATCTAAGCACGCCCACGACAAAGCGAGTTCTAACGACCACATGGGTGCGTTGTCGCCGTCGTCTCCGTCCGGTGTACCGTGCCTTCGGGACACTGCTCTAGTCATAGCAGTCGTTAGCCGTCCATACATGGTCGGCTCCATCAGAACTTCGTCTTGGGAGTCCTCGCGCACGCGAGCATCTTGTGATGTAAGTAAACGGATAGCTGAGCACACAGCCAAACCGGCCGCTCCGACATGGGCCGCGTCCGCCAAGGCAACCAAGTCTCCACCCCCATGCCTCCGAAACGTATGGGAAGAGACATCTCGGAGCGAGTGTTGCGGGGTAGGCTAGCTGCGGGGAGGCCCAATATCTCAGCCGCCACATCTAGGGTGGCATTATCAGCGCGCTCGAGGAAGGTCACGACGGTGTCGCCGTAGCCCTCGCCCCTGCCAAGACCTCGGGGGACTGTACGGGCAAAGTTTCCGAAGCGGCGGTTGCAATGTTGATGGATACGAAGCGCAGTGTGAGAGTGTCGGTGAGCCGCTAGACCCCTTATTATACTTCCGCCGTAGGCCTCATACTTACTTAAGGCCGTTTCAAACACGTCTCGAGCAAAATCCGATGTACCCATTGGCCCTCCCAACACTTTCGTCCCTTCCGAGGAGACATTTACTCCCCGCATGATGTGGTCGTTGCGTAAGTTGTCGAAAGCATCACCGACACCCAAAGGGGAATACAAACAGTTTTTGCGGATGGTTACTGTGAGGCCAACGCTAGCATACGCCTCCGGCATAGCGTCGCCATTAGACACGAGAGACGCAGGGGGTCCCAAGAAGTGACCATCATCAGAATAACCGCAGACAACGGATTCGTTCGGGGCAATCGCAGCCAATTGTTTGTATACCCGGGAGGCAACTATTGCGAAGAACATGGCCCCGAGAACGCAACCTTGATGGACTCCACGGGTACTCGGGATGCGCATGGCCGGGCCGTGAGCATTTGATGAGTCGTAAACGTACAAGGTAGATGGACGGCCATACAACATAGTAGCGACGCGGAGCAACGGTCGAAGCGGGGGATTTGCTGACAACTCCTCTAACAAGGGACGCCGCAAGAACTCGTTGAACGCGTTGGATGCATCGCCTTGCATGTCCGCCCAGTCCGGTGAAGCGTCAAACGCGGCTCGAACCATGAACTGTACGATCTCAACCCCGCCGCGGACGCCGACCCCAAATTGGTGCCGAGCAGCCAACCATTGAGACACTTCGTCACCAATTACGGCGAGAAGCGCGCGATTCGCGAAGCGAACTAAAACGGAGCCAATTCCAATCGGGCGCAACGTCCCCTTTTGGTCGCGAAGTTTTTGCTCTTGTGCGCGTCGTTGTTCGGGATCAAGCTTGTCTAGCGGGATGAGTGTGGCAGAGGCAAGGAACGAGGCAACGCCGGGTGGAACCTCTGCATTCACGATGGCTTCGGCTAAACCGCTGAGAGTGCAAGGGGAACCCAACGCGCGAAGAGTTTCAAACCTCCAACCGTCGACGTGAGGACTAGACTTTCGAGGGCATCTAGCAACGACCTCCATAATATCAACTTCCGAAGCACGGAGTTTGATACGAGGGAGGGAGAAGGGATCCGGCAACACGTCCGCGAGGTCGTCATCGTCTTGTGGGTGCAACCGTGATAATTCCTCGTGCACCCCACGACCACTTGCAACGGGGTTGGAGCTTAGGGCCTCCATAGCACAACGGTACTCCCCAACCGCAGCTAGACAAGCCGCCCGGTTGGCGACCTTGGCCGAGACGCCGTTATGAAAGGGTTGCGAAGGGGAGATGAGGTCGGTATCGGCCATCGAAAGTGAGGTAGGTGGCGGTGCCCGCCCATTAAGGAGGGACGCGTGGGCGCGAGCGGCGGAAAACAATGTATCGAGATCTCCAAACGCCCAATGGGCTAAGCGGTTGTCACGGTAATCAGCGACCGGGTCAGGGGGCATGTGCCTCACAGAAGTGAAATCAGCCATGGGGCGCAAAACTAAGCGCGGGAACAACAGCAACGCCGCCCAAGCCGCTTCCGCGGAAGCCCCTTGGGTGGCCCTACCGCGGAAAGACAAAACGCAACCGACAAGCTCCTCGAAGACCGGCTTGACGAGGTGTGCCACCGAAGGGGGACGCCGTTCGAGGACGTACTAGATCGGAAAGAAAGGAGGTAGGACTCGAAGAAGGCTTTAGAGTTCTCCCCGCCAGTGGCCCCATGATTAAGGCACCATTGGACGGCGGGGGGCAAGGAGTGGGGATGCGGCGGGGACGGCCGACCACGCGGAAGCGAAGCACCGCATGCCGGTTGTTGGGATGGCGTAGTATTGCGGTGAGAGCAGGAATGTTGGTGTCTACTAAGGCCACCGCTCCGAAAGTACCGTCCGCAAAAAGTGCACGGCGCGAGAAGGTGGCGATCGGCATCCACAAATGGGCAATTGTCAGGCGCAAAAGTGCACGTTGTCGCGGGGGAATTTAGATGGACGCATAGCGCTTGAAGGGTCGGGAACGACGCGGAGCAACTAACGCACCTCAAAGGAGCGGGGGAGCGCATTGTGGGAGCGGGGGGTAGAAACCGAGACGGAGTATTTCCAGGTCGTAAGGCATGCGAAGGCGCTTGAGCATTAGGTGATGATGTCGGAAGGTCACCCGGAGCGGGGGCCATAGGGCACGACCCGGCCCCGCCGCCGGGCGACCGGCCTAGAGGTGGCGGTGGAGGACGCCGATGACTATGTCCCGGCCGGGTCGCCGCGGTGGCCATCCGGGGTGGCACGTGTGTCGTGTCCTAAAATAAGTAGAGCACGCGGGGTCGAAGAAGGGGGGGGGGGGGGGTATGTGGCTTGGACTATACCGGAAGTCGCCCGAGGTGGCGCTGTGGCGTGCCTTGGAGGGAAGATTCGCCGCCGACGTGGTGGGCTCCTCGAGACCTCGACGCCGGTCCGTCGCGCCTCTAACCTCGCGTTGCTTGTAGTGGGGAGCCTTGGAGCCCGCGATGGAGATGCTCAAGAAAAGAGCAAAGAAGCTATTTGGTACCCGTGTACCAACCGCCGCAAGAGTCGGATGGAAACTCCGTCATACAACGCCGTATCGTAGTGGGGCGCCAAGCGATAAAGGATGACCTTGCAAATAGCGGGCTCCGAGTACGGTAGCGATTAGAATGAACTTAGCGGGCTGAGAGCAGTACTGAAATTATAGTACCCGTACACGTTAGCGATGACGCGTGCCGATGCCTTGAGCCTTGCTGAAGGGGGTGACCACGCGCGGGCGAAAGTTGTAGCGGTACCGGTAGCGGCCAAGGATCTGGAGGATGCCGATAATAGGGGCGGTACGGGCAGTTGTACCCGGTCGCGGGTCGAGCGACGAATAAAAGATACCGGGAGGGTCACGCTGGCGATGGTACAAATAAAACGCACCGGAGCCGCCGACGGCGAGTGCCCGCGGACGATAAAAAGGTTAACTTTGTGTATAGGTACCCCGCGATGCCACAGCGTAGGAGAGCGCCGAGACAAAAGCAAACACGAATAGGCGGGCATGCGTCTCGCTCACCGCTACCAAGTTCCGTGCTCGCGGGCTCCCGACCCAAGCTCAGCCGCACATGCTCATGCGGTGGCGGCGGAAAAGTATTCCGGATTCCGAACACACCAGCAAGACGATGTTTTTTCAAATAATAAATATCACCTTTGTAGAAATAAAATCCAATCGAGCTAATGATGAGGGGACACACCGACAGACATAAAGACAAACAAACACCAAAAAAATCCTCGGAAAGGGATAGAGGGACAGTCGAGCCAAATGTGGGTGCACAAGATGGCGGTTGTGAGGAGGGCACCATGAGGTTCACAACGATGTTTACAAGAGAATTCTCTAGAACAATCCATGTGTGACAACATGCACGCCGTATCGGGCTGAGCTACCGCAAGTGCAATAGAAGCTCTAACGGCAAGGCCTCCCTTGCACCTTGGCAGATAAAAGCACCAAGAGGGGACTCACGCGCCTGCTAATGATGGTGTGCCAAGTGACCACATCATAAGTGGTGGCAGCTCGCAGGCGGTCGAACCCCTTGGTTGGTGGCATAACCTGCCATCAAAATCCATGTAGAGTTCATAGTCCGGATCCTCAATGTCACTAAGTGTACCTAATACACGCCATGCAAAATTATTGTTAGGCTACACACTCATCCGTCGATGGTATGCGATGTTTCAGCGTGCACGCACAAATCCAACAGAAAGCATAAACTTTCCACCAAAAATCAATTGATGAGCAGGTACGTGATATGTGATCATCCGTGTCAAAGTTGAGGGGGCAATAAGGAATGCTTACACTTGGTGAGTGACACTGCATGTCATCTCACCCTCAGCAAGTGCCCAACACTTGCCTATCACAAGACACGCACTCACCTTGTGGTGAGCACACGCCAACATATATTCTGAGCATTTAGATGATATCTAACGCTCAGCAACTTGCTACCATCAGCAACCTAATCCTCTCTATTGTTGATTGGCTTATCATCTTATTGTGCTGAGTCACAGCCGTACTATCACGATGCTACTCAACCAACATTGCTGTGTAGCAACTTGATTACCACACAAAACCATGTCTCGCAACACTCCCCCTTGCTACGCAGGCAATCACATGATGGAATTGCACAACTTGCCGTGCCTTGCACTCACTAATGGCTTGGTAAGCACATCAGCAAGCATGTTCTCCGTCGCAAAATATTGCACCTCGATGTCTCCGCTCTCTACCTTCTCCCGACAGAAGTGGTACCTCACGTCCATGTGCTTGCTGCGTCCGGTCGTCATGCTATTCTTGCTGAGTGCAATACAGCTCTGATTGTCCTCGTGAATTGTGATAGGAGACCCGGAGTCTTGGTGAAACTCGTGGAGTAGTTGCTTCAAAAACATCGCCTCCTGAGTGGCCGCAGTCAGCGCCATATACTCTGCCTCCGCTGTCGACAACGCCACAGTTTGTTGCCGCTGACTTTTCCAGCTCACCGCTGCACCGTTGAGCATGAACACATACCCCGTGCGAGAGCGCCGCTCGCCAATATCACTCGCGTAGTCAGAATCTGACCATCCTACCACCTTTGATGAGAGTGCGCCACCGTACATCAAGACCGAATCTGCGGTCCCCTTGAGGTAGCGGAGCACCCTCTTGGCTTGCTCCCAATGTGACTGAGAGGGGTCGGACATGTACCTACTAAGGTGGCTAACAGCCATGGTGATGTCGGGCCGCGTGCTTACGGAAGCGTACAACAAGCTGCCGATCAAGCTTTGGTACGGCACTAGACCGGGAGGCAACCTTGATGTCGACGTCTCCACACAATTGCTCAAAGCATCGACCGCCATAGGTGAGCCCACCGGCTTGCAGCCCATCATGTTGAAGCGCTCCAACATATCTAAGACGTATTGTTGTTGTCCAATCCTGATGGTGCGGCTGCCACGATCACGCTCGACTGTCATGCCAAGCAACCAAGACACTTGACCGAGGTCTTGCACGTTGAACCTTTCGCCAAAAGCCGACTTGAACCCAACGATGAAGCTACCCGCTGGTCCGACGATGATGCTGTCGTCCACGTACAACGCTAAGACATAAAGCTCACCCTCCTTGATGAAGACGTAAATGCCGGGATCCACCTTGGATTGGGTAAACCCATACTCCTCTAGCCATGCTGTGATGGTCTTATTCCAGTTCCTAGGAGCTTGCTTGAGGCCATACAATGATTTCTTCAACAAGCACACTCGCTCCTCTCCATTGATGTCGAAGTGACGGAATCCTTTCGGCTGCCTCATGTAGATTTCCTCCTCGATATCGGCCTCCAAAAATGCCGTCACCACATCAAGCTGCTCCACCTCCCAATCATTATAAGCAGCAAGCGCGAGCAACGTTCGAATAGAAATCACCCTCGCTGTGGGAGCGAAGGTCTCGTGGTAGTCCACACCCTTCTCCTGAGTAAACCCGCGAGCCACAAGTCTTCCTTTGTACCTTGCAATCTGTCCACTGGCATCGCGCTTCAGCTTGAACACCCACTTGGAATCTACGAGTTTGCGACCGGCAGGACAAGGGACCAATGTCCAGGTTTTCCAAGATACAAGTGAGTCGTACTCGCTCTTGATAGCTGCCTCCCACTCCCCCGATTGGGGACTCCTCAGCGCTTGCTTGTATGACACCGGCTCTTGAACGGTTGGGCTGCTGGATGACTTGATAGCCGCGGTACTTCCCGTAGTCCATCCATCTCCCGAAACGCCCGCTGAACGGAGATTATACCTTGGACTGGGTACGCATCGCTGTGGTGCGGCAGTGGATCGAAGATTATACCTTGGACGTGGAGTCTCCCCCGAATGCATGTCCCGTTCATCTTCCGTCGACCCGGAATGCTGCCGCGACTCCCGTAGCGGCGACTCCCCCGAAGGTGTATCCCGTTCTTCGCTACACATGGTGCGCGGGATGTTGTCCTCTTCATCATCAGTGCGTTGCTCCGCATTGCTCTCCCCCATGGAGAGGACTGCAGCCTCATCGAACACCACGTTACGGCTGCTCACCACCCGACGAGTAGCAGGATTGTACACCAACCACGCAGGGGATTCGGAAGCATAGCCCACAAAGACACCCTTCCACGCGCGATCGTCAAGTTTGCGGCGTTGAGACTTGTCAACGTGGACATAGGCCGGACAGCCGAAGACCCGCATGGAGCTCAGATCAGCTCGTCTACCGGTCGCCAAGGTGAAAGGTACACCGCCGGCTCCGCTACTATGCACACGATTGCGGACATGCACCGCAGCGGCCATCGCTAGAACCCAATACGATTTAGGCAGCGCGGCTTGCCGGATCATTGACTGCGCCATCGGGATCAATGTCCCCCACTGCCGCTCAATCCGACCATGTTGCCAATGCGCGTAAGGGGCAGTGATCTCCACAACGATGTTGAACTCATCCAAGAGCTTTCGGAAGGCAGCACCTAAGAACACCGTGTCATTGTCCACCCTAAGACGACGAACCGTGTGCCCAAGAGAGCGGATGGTAGTCAACATGCGACGGAACGAGGCGGGAGCCTCATCCTTGGAGCGGACCGCATCATGCAGCATGAAACGGCTCCGGAAATCAACCGCACACAAGCTGTACCGCCGTCCTCCCAAGGATGGAACACTCATAGGACCGCAGAAGTCTAAGCCGAGGACCTCAAAGACACCAACGTTCCGGTCAGCCGGCTCACGAGAGATACGGCGGACGTGCGACTTACACACATCACACGTCTCACAGAAGCCCAACTTCTCCGACGCAGAAAACGCCACACCCTCCACCTGAGTGGCCAAGAGCATGTCCAATTGCGACTCGCCAAGGTGACCGAGTCGGGAATGCCACAACCGTTTTTCCAATGACGCAGTGGCGACCGAAGCGGTAGGATTCGACGAAGCAACCCGCGCCGGCAACCACACCAACAAATGCGCGCGCTCCAACGGAACCACCACGCCACCACCATGACCGGCATGAAGACGAAGGTGGTCCACGGGATCAGCTAACACCACAGAATGACCTTGTCGCCGAGCTTGGGTGAGGCTGAAAAGCCGATGGTAAGACCACGACGCGCGACGGGATAGCTCAGGAACGTGGAGCACATTCTTTAGCGTGGCAGGAATCTCCTCTCCATCTTCAGCCTTCACAATGATGCGGACCGAGCCCACTCCAACAGCGCGGGCGCTGATACCCTTCACCCAAAGCCGGTCGGTGAGCGCTCGATACTCACAGAAGTCACGGCGTACACTAGTCATGTGATGGCTGGCGCCGCTGTCGGCCAACCACATCCACGTTTCCCCATCGCGCTCGAACATGTGTCGAGCCTCGGAGAATGGCTTCGCAGGGGTGGCTGTCACGTCCATGACCGCCGGAAAAGCAACCGGGGAGTCCACTTGCGCAGAGTTACCTCCGGTGTTGTTGACTCGGACCTGCGATGGCCCTTCTTACCACAGCCATAGCAAACACCACGAAAAATTCTCGCTCCGCCTCTGCCATATGAGGTACGACGAGTAGTCGCAGCTCCTTGAAGAGATTTCAGTTGGTCTTGGAGCTCGGAGACTTGCCGCTTCAAAAGTTCAGTCGTTGAGTCATCATGAGACGCTGCAAAAGCCGTAGGTGTTGGGGGCTCCGTTGTATGTGATTGCGCACGACTCTCGATGCGCATGCCCTTTTGACGAAGATCACGCTTGACGGTATCCATGCTGAGGTAGTGTACGTCCCACGTGTCGGTGATGGAGTGGTATTCGCTGCGCAGGCCCTTCCCCAAGTACATGATGATACGCCGGTCGTGGACGACGTCCCCAACTCGGGCAAGCTGTCGTTGCAGTCGAACTAACCGGTTCAGCTATTGAATGCCGCTCTCGCCGTCCGCTTGCGGCGACTCCAAGTCCTGCAATAGTTCCGTACACCGGTAAATACCATCGTCCTCATAATGATTGACTAGCGCAGTCCATGCAGTGTGGCCGCAGGTCTTGTCATCCTCACTAACATTCTCGATAATGGAAAGGTCGTCCTCCGGCAGCGCAAGAATCATTGTGGAGTACATGTCGACTTGTTGTTGAGAGGAAGCGGCACCATCCGACGACAAAGCCGGAGCCCACGTTTGCATCAAACCAAATGCACGGAAACGTTTCTTCCACACGTCAAAATCTCGTCTCTCCCCACTGGACTTGGGTAGTTTCACGGAGTCCATAGCAGGTACGTCGGATGCGCTCGCAAAAGCACCAGAAAATCAGGAAAAATGCCAACAAGAAAAGCACCAAGTACCGGTGAAGAGGCGGGCAACACGGCTCAGAAAAGGAGACGACAAAGGGCTGACCGAACACGCAGTTGTACTCCCGGAGTCTATACAGCCAAGGCAATCAGAAACGAGTCTCAGAAGGCCGGTCAAGTGACGTCGTACAGGAGTGCTAGTACACTTGTGGTAAGATGCCTTTCCAAAAATTCAGCCGGACCACTATAGGCTTTCACGAGAAAAGAATCTGGCGGGTGACAAGCTCCGGAAGCGAATAAAATTCCAGAAAGCGCCAAGCTATAACAAAGGAAAGCAAGCCGATCTTCACGTCACACGAGACGGCGTTCGGGGGTTCAAGCCGGCTCCAAGCGACACAAACAAGTCGTTACCATCCGGGTATCGAAGTAAAGCTACAAACACAAGCAAGAGCCAGCCACTTTGTGAGCCAGGCGCACCTCACGTATCGCGCGACACCACAAAGGTCTACCACTCTTCGAGAAGCAAGCTCTAGGTTCCAGTCAAGACAAATGACTCCAACAAGTAGCAGCTAGAGGGCCCATAACCTGTCAAAGTTGAGGGGGCAATAAGGAATGCTTACACTCGGTGAGTGACACTGCATGTCATCTCACCCTCAGCAAGTGCCCAACACTTGCCTATCACATGACACGCACTCACCTTGTGGTGAGCACACGCCAACATATATTCTGAGCATTTAGATGATATCTAACGCTCAGCAACTTGCTACCATCAGCAACCTAATCCACTCTATTGTTGATTGGCTTATCATCTTATTGTGCTGAGTCACAGCCGTACTATCACGATGCTACTCGACCAACATTGCTGTGTAGCAACTTGATTACCACACAAAACCATGTCTCGCAACAATCCGCACTATCAATTTCATATTCAGGGACATCCATTGACTCGGTGAAGGCCACGGTTGTGCACCTCACGCTGTGCCGAGTGTCTGAGCAAACAATTTCTTTATTTATCATTGATCAATCGCCAGCCGCAACGGCGTTACTATTAATCTCTAAGAATGCACATGCACTCATTAAGATACAAACACACACACACACACACACACACACACATACATACACACACACACACACACACACACACACACACACACACACACACACACACACACACACACACACACACGCGCGCGCGCGCGCGCGCGCGGGGGCGCGCGAGCATAGCAAAACAGATGCACACACACGCATACCAACAAAATACACACAGGCACACGCACACATGTTGGCATACACATTAAACAGATATACACAAACACATGCACCAGCACTAAAACAAATATATGCAATCAAACACGCTAAAAAAACATGTTAACACACTGCAATAGATACGCACGAACATATGCACTGACACTTGAACAGATACAGTCACACATGCTAACATACACCCACTGAACACACAATTACACACGCATTCATATAGAGACACGTAATACAGTAGATACATATAATCACACACGCACATGCATGCGCTACAATAAATGCGAATAACTACACACTCATATGGACACGTAATACATCAGATACATAGAATCACCCACGCACACACATGCTGATATACTGCAACAGATACACAAAAGTACACACGCATATGGATACTACCCAAAATATATATACAATCCCACAGGAAAACACATTCTGACACACTGTAACACAAATACAGAAAAACACATGCACTTACAATACAATAGAGGAATAGATACACTATCCCATGGACGCGTCCTACAACATGTACATGTTGTCACGTTGACATACACACACTAAATTAGGTACACATAATTACACACACATTGATATTCGGACACGTGCTTAGCAAATACGCACAACCAAACGCACCAAAACAGGTGAACGCAAACAACTGCACCAACACTCCAAAAGTACACGTAATTGTACACACATTAGGATACTTATTAAGACAGGTTACACAATCACACGCGCAAGCACATATTGGGACACTACAATAGATACAAAGAAACACATGTACCAACACTACAACACATACACAATAGAAGCATACATGTTATTGGTTCCACTCATTGCAGTTGCATCCCATACCTCCCATTTGACGCGCTACGTCAATCCTACAAACACCGACAGCAAGGCTTAGCGAATGACTCTTTTTCAGCCTCAACTTCCCAAGAGGCAATGCTTCCATTACTGTAACTAACTGCGGCTTCTTGAAAATTCATATGTTTTGCCTGAGTGCGAAAAATTGCTGATATTGTTGGCGGCATCCGAAGTCGCTGCCGGTGCTGCGAGCGTTTGTATTGCCACTGAAAAACAACGCATCAGGTCGACACGGTGAGGCTCTCAGCAACCTGCAAAAATGAGACGACGCGTAAGCGACTGTTTGATGAGGTGAAAGGTGTGCTTTAAAAAAGAATCTTTGAAGTTTTGACGTGCTGTGCTGGCCTAGCATGGTCGGCAGGGTGACATACACGTTGCGAGTCCCATTTGTGAGCTGCCGTACTCATGATGTGTGTGTCGGCAATACCCACGAACGGGACACCATTCACCACGCTGCTCCACTAGATCACGATGGTTTCTATCGCGTACTTGACGCGTGCCAAGGCCGTTCAGAGCTACAAAAGGAGCGATAGAGTCGCTACTCTCCGCGGCATGTGTTGCGGATCCCGACGCCGATAACTTCAGAGCGAGTTTTCGACGGGCACATCCTACACAAAGACTGGACACTCCGACTCGCTTGCACCGAAACTGTCGCTGTTGACCTGAAAACTAAGGTCTTAACACCCTAGAGACTGTTCTTGCTGCCCATTTTGGGGGTCTGAGGCAGCCTGACGGCGCAGGTTCTCTAGTGAGAGCCCCCAGGTGTAGCGTTTGGCCAGAAAAAGGAACACCCGCTAATCACCAACCGAATCCGGGCGCACAGCACCACCACACGAGCCCGGATTTGCTTGAATGCCCACGTTGGGAATGCCACCGTCGAAATTTTATTGGGACGCTAGCCCCGTAGTTTAAGAGTTTAGTACGTCAATTCGCTACCTCCCGTGAAGATATAAATGCCTTACTTTTAGGCTGTGTCCCCCCTTCCCTTCATGGCGCCATTCATTTTACAGGAAATGGGAGTATTTTCCAGTTATGGCGCCAAGCCCTCCCTCACATTGCTTTCTGCTTAGTTCATGTACCGCGCTCCCGAAATGTCTTGCTCCGTGAGATAGGCCTTGATCCTTCTTGCATTACTCGATTGGGCCGACGCCCGGACGGGTAGGGCAGACCTTTCTTGGTCAGTGCCGGGAATGCATTCATGTTTGTTTGCATGCCATTGGAAGGGTTTAGTTAATGAAACTCCAACACTAGCCTCGTTTGTGGTTAACGCATTACGGTACGGTTCTCGTAAAATAATACGTGATGCACTCACACGAGCGTCGCCTACCCGGGAGCATGATCGATGATGAGTTTGAGATTTGTTTCGAACTTCTGCTCGCGGTCATGCTTGCAAAACGCCGCATGTAGAGGTGTGTGCCTGTGCGGGTTACCTGCCAGTCCCATATCCCGGGGGCGCCAAAGAAAAAACCCCCGTGGTGTATGCCACTTGGCGAAATACCGCTGTCGAGAATACCTAGTGCCTCGGGAGAATGGGTGGTACCGTAAGTGTACCACAAAAACGTGTGGTACGGACGGAAATATCAATTTAGTACAAATTTATTAGATATCGCTTGATATATCAATGAAATGCTCTAAGTCGCATGAATTGCACTTAGAGTCGACCACCTTGAATGTTGTGCACATGTCCGACCTGGAGCGACAAAAGTCGGCTCAAACTCCACTTCAGACTCACCAAAGTTAGCTATCGGTAACCAAGGAGTTTAGGCTTTACATGTCGTCGGAGAAGGGCCGAAGTTTAGAAGTCAAGGCGCGATGGCGGCGGGAAGCGACACACTTAAAGGTCAAGAGGGTCTTTCGGGAGTCCTCATCTCGCTCTCCCGGTAGCGAATGAATGCTCGACACGCATCAACGAATACTCGCAAACCTTAAGCAATGGATTCGCAGCACGCATAGTCAATATATATAAGTGGCTTAAATTCATTGGCGGGCTGGGAGGAGCGGGGTTGCGGAGACTAGGGCTAGATGGCGGCCGGGAGCAAGGGGTTGCTCTTTTAGGTAGTTTCGGTTTTGCGCTGCCGACCAAATGCTATACCTAACAACATCAAAAGCGGAGACGACTAGTTCATGCAAGTATGCTTCCGAAACACCAATAGTCAATGCATGACTATATTTTCAGAGTGTGAGTGGTCTGTGAGAGGCGAGGGGACGGCGGGTAGGGCGCCCCGTTGCGGTAGGGCGCGAAATCAATGCGGTATAGCTTGTTGAAATAGCTAAATATTGTGGCGGTTAGCCTCCTCAAGCTAAACGCTAGCACAAATCAGTTCTAATTTGTCTAATTCTGTCGTTGCGAGATGGCAAAATGATGTTGTTGAGAGACGATGGTGAAAGATGTTTCACTGATGTACTTAAGCAGTATATGTTGTAAGTGAACAATGGAATTGTTAAATGGTTCTGTCACCTCCCTCTACTGCACTGGGCTTAAATAGGTTTCTGCCCAGATTGTTTACGCCTGCAAGCTACGCTTACGTGTCAGGCGTTAGGGCTGTCTAACCGTCGTCATCTGTCCTGAGACGCGGCCTGCCTAGCATTGGGTTTCACGACGCGGCCTCTTCTGCATCGAAGAACTCGCTATGGCGCGTCATCTGGCAAGTTAGATTAATTATGCATATCTGTACGTACCGGGAGGTACTTGTCGTACTGTAGCATAAGCACCCTTTATGAATATTGCAGTAGCGACGTACCCACGTGTGTACGTCCGTCCGTTGGAAAAGCACGAATTGGAATAAGTAACGAGTACATGTACAATGTCATGCAATGTACTGTTACATGACTGTACTCGTCACAATATATTCAAGTTGCTCTGCCAAAGACATGGTGTATGCCCGACTTGCCGCGCACAAAGTTTGAAACAAAGTCATTGCATGATCCCCAACGCGAATGCTAAACATTTTTCGGAATTTTTCTAGACGTGAGTGTTGGGGAGTGCTGGGAGTGCCGAGAAAAGGGCTTGGTGGCAGTGGGCAATGGCCCATGTGGGCGTGATATGACCCCGACGTCGCACGAAACACCTCGCACGGTTTACAACTCAGACCCGATCGCCTCCCACACCACCCGTATCTTATTTACATGCTATTTGCGCGTCGTGTCAGGTCATAACATGTGTATAGGCATGTTTATATCCCTCCGTAGGGCTGCTAATGGACACATCTGTACGTTGGACTCCGGGGGAGTCTTGGCCGTCCACACATAGGTGGTCGCAGTGTATGCACGATGCGCGGAATTCATATACGCAATATGTTCCAATCGGGTACCGACTTTTGGGGCGGTACTTGGATAAGGCGTTCACCTCCGATCTGGGAGGCGTGGGTTCTAACCCCCCTCGTGGCATTTCTAGCAGGTTATGGGCCCTTCGCGTTTACTGCGAGGTTACCGGCCGGAGTTCAGGGGATGATGTCCATTGAGGGGGAGTGTGAACATCCCTCCGTAGGGCTGGTAATGGACACATATGTACGCTGGACTCCGGGGGAGTCTTGGCCCTCCACACATAGGTGATCGCAGTGTATGCACGATGCGCGGAATTCAAATACACAGTACGTTCAATCGGGTACCGACTTTTGGGGCGGTACTTGGATAAAGCGTACACCTCCGTTCCGGGAGGCGTGGGTTCTAACCCCCCTCCTACCCTCTAGTCGACGCGCAGTTGGCGAGAGCTGTTGGTGGGATGGATACGCATCATAGTTCCACTCCGTCACTCTCGTAGCCCCGCCCCCTCACCTCGCCCTGCACATAACCAGCATGTCTCTCCTTTCTCACAGCCCCCCTAGAGCCCCCACTCACAATCTACACACTCCCCATATGGCTTCCTTTCATCGCTCCTCACCTCCCCCCTTCCCCGGCCCCTCTTCGCCCACGTAAAAACGCCGAAGCACTAACACTTATTTCTCTCCCTCCTACCCCACCTAGATCAACTGGAAGTACCTCCCCACACCCGTTATGATAGATTACCCCATGTGACGTTGTAAATGTCCTCTCTCATATACACAAATACGCCGACACTTGTCAAGCCAAATGAATAGTTCAATGGGCACCGGAACTCCTCACTGATTAGAGAATCCAACGGCAAATAGAGGAAGGATTGACACCACTCTACACCACACCCCTCTACCAACACGAGGACCCCCCCTCTCCCTACTGGAACGCCACAACGGAGGACGCTAGGAAACCATCACTGCAGACTTCGGTAACAAACCCATAAAATCATTTGCTTCCCCCACTTCTGCCCACACTCCACTTGATTGTCACCCATCTCACCCCACCCACATCCCCACCCGCCTTGTTGCTGCTGACGAAGGTCTCTCGCCCGACTCCCTAACCTCGTGCCCCGCCATCCTCCCACCTGAGATTCTCCCCCCCGCGCTACGACCCCCCGCACACAAACCCGACTTTATCCGCCTCCTCGAACCTCGATTCGTCGGTCATACATACGGTCGCCGCCGTTACGCATCCATCCAAAAGATTCAGATAGGGGAATGGAAGTACTGCACGGACAATAACCTCTCCCAAACAGCCGACCTCATACGTGCCAAATACACTCCCCTTGCAAACGCCCTCCGCAGCCACTGGCCGGGGACAGTGGTAGACATCCTTCCCATCGTCATGAGCCGCACATGTACACCGCACTCCTCCACCATCACGAGTCTCACCTCCCTACTCACCGCCCGCACAGACCCTCATGACAAACTCATCTCCAAAGCACGCCTCGACACGTCTCGCATCCTTGCACAACTCCACACGCATACTATCCAATGGCTACATCATCTCCTACTCATATACCACATCAAATCCCGCACGACCTCCCGCCGCGCCTCCGCACATTACCCCTTCACACGCCCCTGAATGCACGCCGCCCTCGTCTTGCACAACTCCCCGGGGGGGAGTGAAACCCCCGAACACCCATGGAGAGGTTGGATTTAGGTGGTTAGCGGTCTAGCCCTGACTTGCAAGTTCCTTGTTTGGCATAGTTGGGAGGGCCAAGAGACAGTAACCGGCGCATACGGTATTTGGTGTAAACCGGCGCATGCGGTACATGTTGTAAACAATTTCAATTTCGATTTCAATTTCGGAGCTCGATGCGCAATGTCGGCATGTTTTGTGTCTGAATTCCACTGTTCCAATAAACTGGCGTGTACAACATCGTGGATCCGTTCTCCACGGGGTAGCTTTAACCGAAACGCAACCGGGGAAATCTTCTTAGTAATGGAAAATGGTCCAGTTTTGCGGTCACGTAGTCTAGGACATGGCTGCTTTATGAATCGTAGATTCGCCGCCTTGAGCTTAACTTTGTCGCCAGCTATTAAAGGCACTACAGCCAGAACCGACTAATTTTAGTCGTTTGTGGCTCAAACGACTAAAATTAGTCGGTTGTGCTTTTGGGCTTTTTCCATAGGTAGGAAACTTCAATTTCTTACCACCGAATAGCCACAGGTACCCAAGACAAAACGTAGTTCGGGAAAATTTACTATTCTTGGATTGGTGGACTTGCGACACTGGGGGAGCGTGCTGTTTGCAGGCAACATGGGCGCTGTGCCACTCTGACTGTGTACACCGTTCTCCCGATTCTAACATGAAGAAGTTCCCGGAACGGCTTCACTACTTCGTCGGAGCTCAACTTTCTACCCCAAGGCACCCACTTTGATGTAGAGGGGACTCCTAGGTACGCTCGGCGGAAGTATGAGGGCAAGTGGAGTACAGCACGGGTGATGGTGTGTTCCGCGCGGAGTCGGTTGGGGATTCGCGGTACGTCACTTCCCGGTCGCCGGTGATACTGGCTGACTTTCACCTCAGGACCTGCGCCATAAGGCTAGCTCACGTCCCCAAAACAAGCACGAACACACCTTAGGGAGTACTGACCTTGGTTCCGAAGTCATTGGCGGCCAGTTGGCTGGGCGCGAGTTGGACTGTCCAGTTTTCAGCGAGGACGTGGGCGCGAAAAACTCGCTCGAAAATTACCGGCGTCGGGACCCGCCTCACATTGCGCGGAGAGCAGCAACTCTAGCGGCCCCAATTTCCTTCTTTGAAAGCTTGAGCATCTTACATGAAATCATTGAAGGAGCTGGGGGATTTTGGAGAAGCGTGGTGAAGGGAGTCGCAGCAAAAGGTGTTGCGGGAAAAATGCTGCCGGATGACGGAATGGCTTAAGCGGCACCCGTCGACGATGCGACCGTGCCGACGAGGTGAGGCCAGCAAGACCTATCAGAAATTCACATGTCCGTCCTAAAGCTCTCACTAGCGTCGGTGAACACTTTTTAACGAGTCGTTTCATTTTCGCAGGTTGCTGAAACCCGACAGCGTACACATGCTGCGTGGTTTTTTCGCAGTGCAAACGCTCTCACCACCGGGAGCAACGTCGCATACCGCCGGCCATACTTAAGTTTTCCGCGCGCTGAAATACCACACACACGCTTTAGCAAAGCTGCAGCAGCCGAAATCACTGAGAAATCCATTGATGTTGGGGGCACTGATACTGAGGACGAGTTTGCTGAGTTTTTCCGTCGGCGGGTTTGGGATGCGAGTAGCGCGTCGCTGTTTGGCATGCAATGCAATTGCAAAGGGTGGAGTCTCAAACGCGCAAAAAGGTGAGTTGATTTTGCATTGCATCGCTCATTAAGAGGGTGTTAAGGTGTTGAGATGCTGCACCTGCGTGTTATGGCGGGAAGGGCAGCAGAATGTGCCAAAAACTAGAGGTAGTTTTATATCGCGCGCATGAGAAATGTAAGTCATGTTGGTAACCAACTAGATTTGAAGTGTAGCTGAAAACAGTGAGAGACGTCTGTCAATGGGCATGCATAAGCAGCGGGTGCATCATGAACCTTCAATAGTCATGTCGCAGCTGCAACGTGACTCTCATGTGCATTCGCATGGTTCATGCTGGACACATCATTCATGGTATTGCATATGGTTGGGTTCCAACCAAGTGGTTGGCAATGTGTTGCAGCGTTTCACATGCACAAATTTCACTGCGATGAGGTCGAATAGCTCATTTCAGATCTAATGTGGAAGCTAGAGGTGCCCTCATGAGTTTGCTAGCAATTGGAGAGCAATAGAACGGACTGCGAGGCGATGCACTGTAAAAATCACAAATTAATAGTCTGAAATGTTGTTTGAAATTCCCTGTTTAGCACAGTCGACTAATTTTAGTCGGTTGTGCTTTCTCGTCATTAAACATACAAAATCTACTCAAAAAGTCCCAATGTGCTCAAGATGCACACTCAACCCACTGTTGAGATCGGAGAAACACGCCATTGCATCAGATCATTGTGTATATGGTGATAGTTATTGTTGGAAGTAGAGCAAATTGGAATTTCAGATTTTGCCTTTGCGGGCGGTCATTTTTCTGTCACGTGGGCTTTATTCAGGTCAATAAAATTTCATTGTTATGTGCTTCTTTGGGCATGAAATTCGTGCCACAAATAGTTTGGTGTGTTGGGAGCAACATGTTGGTAGCATTTTCAATTTTTCAAAATCTAGAGCAAGTAATAGCGTTAACTACACAAGGTGCACAACCGACTAAAATTAGTCGGTTGTGTCCGGCTGTAGAGACTAAAGTAACCGGCGCCGATTTGCAGTTTCTTGCATATGCCCTTGAGATACCTTGACGCAATCGTGGGAAAATACGTGCATTTCGACCAGACTCTTTACTTGCCCCATTGAAGCACGGTTGGGTTCGTTGTCGTCAAGTTTTGCCGTTGTGGGAGATGTCGGCTCGATAACCAGTGTCGCCTTGAATAAAGACATAGTCGTCGACGTAGAAACCGTTGCGTTGATCGCAAAGTCCACGTTGGTTAAGTGTTGAACCCAATCGTCGTGCATGGGGTGCACGTATTATCGTATGACTTGCTCCCACGTATGACTCACTCGTTCGGTCTGGCCATCTGTTTGAGGATAGTAGCTCGTCTAAACATTAAGCTTAGTGCCAATAGCACTGAATGAATAGGGTTCGCCACAAGTCCCTCCTAAACCGGGGATCTCGATCAGATATCAATTTTCGTGGTAGTCCAAAATGCCGAAATACATCGCGGTGCTCCGCTGTAATCGCTTAATAATCGGCTCAATAATCATCCGTTTCGGAACCGCCATACAGATGAATACCACCACAACATCATACCTATCGCACTCATGTAGGTCCGTAATCATGTCAAGCGATACATGTTCGAAAGGCATGGTAGGTACCTCGTGCAGTTGAAGGAGACTACCACAAGGCTTGTATCGCGGTGCCTTCCGTTGAGTAGTCTTGTGATACCAAAATGTCTTTCGGTCGGTGCGTCGTGTAGAAACTCTCGATCGCAATGTAGAATCGTCCGGAACATACAGTCTTGTTCCGTAGGCGTACACGAGTCCATTTGATTGACGTACGAGCCAGCTAGGCGAAGATTTCCGGGTAAGTATGTACTTATTCGAGTCATAGGCGTTTTATATTTCCGCATGAAGTCCAAAGTCATGATGTAACCGGGATTACAAGGAAAAGAATTGCGCGTGTAGCTCGCATTTTGCTTCGTCGTTTGTCTTATCGCGTACTCTTTGCAGCTTTTGGAATGAGTAGAATTTCAAGTCATGTCGGGGAGAAAGAGCATCCACACGATTGACTGCTCCCTTCTTGTGCACGATGTCAATCTGTCGCTGACAAGGCGCTAAGACTTGTAGCCATCGCACATGTCGAGTAGACAATTATCGTTGTCGAAAGAAGTGTCGCAAAGTCTCGTCGTCCGTGATTACAGTATATCCCGTCGTGCCATCCAAGTGTCAACGGAACTTCACTAGGACGTCGCGCATTGCCAGTAACTCTTATTCGTGGACATGATAGTGTACCTCATGCTTGTTCATTTTCCGAGCAAGATACGCAACATGTTGTAGTCCGATACATTGGTCTTGTAACAACACATCTCCCACCGCGAATCCAAAAGCGTCCGTGTACAATGTATACCTCGCATTAGGAGAAGTGTTGAGAATTACCAATACCGTGCGCGTACCATCGCGTCCTGAATTTGCTCGAATGCTGACTAGGCTTGCGGAGTCCAGCGAAACTCTTGTATCTTTTTGGCAAGATCCGTCATTGAGATTGCTAGGGTTTCGAAGTGGTTGATAAACCTCCGGTGATATCTAGCAAGTTCCAAAAAATCCATGTACTTCTGTCATAGATGTGACGAGTACAGTCCTACAACAGTACATTGCAGGACATTGTACAGGTACTCGTTACGGATATCAATTCGTGCTTTTCCATCGGACGGACGTATACTCGTGGGTACGTCGCTACTGCAATATTATAATGGTGCTGATGCTACAGTACGACTAATACCTCCCGGTACGTACAGATATGCATAATTAGTCTAACTAGCCAGAAGACGACGCGCTAGAACAAGCTCTTCAATGCAGAAGGAGCTGCGTCGTAATACCGAGGAAGCTGAAAGGCCATGTCCCGAGGACAGAAGGCGACGGTTGGACAGCACTAACGCCTGACACGTAAGCGAAGCTTGCAGGCGTAATTAGTCTGGGCTGAAACCTATTTAAGCCCAGTGCAGTAGAGGGAGGTGACAGAACCATTTAACAATTCCTTTGTTCATTTACAACATCTACTGCCCAAGTACAGCAGTGAAACATCTCTCATCAATTGCCTCTCGACAATAGCATTTTCCCATCTTACAGCAACAAGACTAGACAGACTAGAACAGATTTGTGCTAGCGTTTAGCTTTCAGAGGCTAACCGCCACACTGGTTTCGGAGCTCTTTGGTCGACGCACGCTTTTGTTGCTAATTGATCTGCTCGACGTTGCTTGATTGAGTTGAGATGGCTTCTCTCGGACCCGGACATTACGTCGTGTTGGTAATTCACGCTGGAGGAACTAAACCGTCGGATTTGAAGTTGGTGTTTCAGCGAGAGCCTCGTTCTGGTAAAACTTGGTTCCCAGCTGGCTCTGTCTTACCTAATGAAGAGCATGTCGACGCTGCTATTCGCGAGTTACATGAGGAGACCGGTCTTGTTTTGACATCGGAGGATTTGACGCTGTTAAGTGGTGAACCTGTTAACGTTACACTACCTCAAGGACGACAGCTCGTTTACGTGTACTCGGCTTCTATTCCTGTCCTGTTTGCTACGAACAATTTACGTACACCTGCTCAGGTCGAGCAGGCTGTTTTGGCACAGTCGACAATTAATCCGGATGATACTTACGTCGTCCCGGAATCCATCAACATTGACGGTCTGACACTTACGCCCTCACAGACGGGGTTACTTTGTGCTAAGAAGCACAAGAGTGAATTACTTCACTTCGGTTACGTGACTCAGTGGGAATCTTTTTATCGAGCGATCACACAACATAATCCAGTCATGCATGACGACACGTCTATCCCGAGACAGTTCCACATGTACACCCGGTTTACGACGGTCGACTCTGGTTCTGTATGGCTACTGATTCGTGGACACATTAATCGACTTACTGGTGAAGGACCTACGGATTTACGAGTGGGAATGCCGATGCCTACCCACAACTTGGCTGGACTTTCTGTGACCCTCACGGAGACTCAGCGTAAGGCTGCAATTACTTCACCGTACCAGAATGGTCAGATCCCCCATGTACTGGAGGATTGGCTTGAAGCACAGCCTCAGCGTTTTATTATGCTTGGAATTTCAGCTGACTCGTACGATGCAGTATTCTGGGTTACTTCACAGTTTGCTGGACACCTAGGCGGGTGGTGGTTGAATCGGAAAAATCAGCCTCCAATTCCATCTACCTACAACGAGCTTGTTACGGAGTTACGCAAGTCTACGTTTCTTCCGAATATTCAGGACGACGCAATTAACGCTTTGCTAAGCTTCACGCAAAGCAATACGATGAGTTACGCGGTTTACACTAAGCAGTACAACGACTACTTACGTCGCTCTCGTCAAAACCTGACAGCTGAAGTACAGTGCGTACGCTTCATTAATGGCCTGGCGAATGATGCACTCAAGAAACTGGCTAAGTCACACCGAGCTCAACTTGGATACCAGACTACGCTAGTGGAGCTACAAAACTTTTTGAATAACGTGGTGACAGATTCGCCGGAACTGGGCAATGCGAGGTCTGCTGCTGGACCGTCTACTCTGCCTACACGCAAACGCAATTTGGAGGACCCTCTCGAAGAGGCTGCTAACGTCTGGAAACGTAACAAAGGTGGCCGTGGACGTGGCCGCGGACGTGGACGTGGTGGTGGTAACATTGGTGGTCGTGGAGGCAACAATGGTGGACGTGGTCAAACATCCGGCCGCGAAGATTTTAATTCACTCGCAAATGCAATGACAGCTGAGGAGCGTCAGCGACACATGGACGAAGGACTTTGCTTCAAGTGCCACAAGAAGGGACACCGTCTGTTCCAATGCCCGGAGTTCAAAGGCAAGGCACCGATGCAACCTAAGAAGCAATGATGGTGGCAAGGCTGTTCTACAAATGAACTGGAGCAGCCGGCTACATCTACTGTTCATTCTGAGACACTGTTAGCGACAGAGGTCGTCGACACACCTTCGACATCTCCATCGACTACAGTTGCGACACATGTAACGCAAGTAGCAGGTCGTCGTCGTCAGACTAAGCAGAGACAGAGTCGTAAACCTGTAACCAGACGTTCAGTTGATTGGAAACTGGTTGACTCAGTCTTTGACCCTCTGCATGCACGATTCAACTTCACGTTGGAGGGATGTGCTGATGATGACGGTCTTAACTCGCACAGTGACTTACCTCACCGTTCGCCGAGTGACTCGATTCTAGACAGAGACTTAACAGGAGAACGGGTGTTCATCAACCCACCCTGGGAGATAGCTGAGCAGATTGCGCAGCATTTTGAGGATTGTCGTCGAACATCTCCGACATCTACGATGGCTGTTTTTGTACTACCAAAGTGGGCGAAATTTACTCAGGTGACTAAGCACTGGAAACTTTATCAAGAATTCCCAGCAAGGACACAGCTTTTTACACGTCAGTCACTGGACAACCCAGCGCAACAGGAGGTGGTTGCTCCAGCCCCTTGGCCTGTACAGCTATGGTTAGTCGACGCAGATTGTGCGTTTAACGACTCACCAGAACCTACATCACCTGATCAACCCGACTCGGTACCTGTACCAACAGACGACTCGGACCAGTCCATCGCTACGCTGCAACAATTTTCTTCGCCAGCTACAGCACTACTGACTGACCTCACGGAAGCTCGCCCGTTAATTCGAACTGAGCTGACTGTGAAAACTCCTGATGGCGGACACCAAATTTCTGGATTAGTGGACTGTGCTGCGACACTTGATTTTGTGTCAGAGGACTTTGTACGACGCTTTGCTTTACAGACTCGAAAGTCTGCGAGTAAGACTCCAGTTCGACTCGCTAACGGACAACGAGTGACTTCTACGACAGTCTGTGACATCACTTTTGAGCTGGCTCGACATGAATTTCAGCGGACTTTTTACGTTCTACGTGATTTACGCACAGCTGATTTAATCCTGGGTTTACCATGGCTTGATGACGAACATGCCTCTTTACAATTTGGTACAACCAGAGTTTTTACGCTAATGGACGGCACAGCAGTGGAGACTACACTTGAGGAACGACGCCCTGAGTGTCTACTCCTGTCGTCTACGAAAGTTCAGAAGCTGATGCGCAAGACGCGCCGCAGCAGGGGACGTCATGCTGATTTTTACGTCATTGAACTTACGTCAGCCGCCGAACAGTCGACAGATTTTCACACTGGAGAGGAACTAACGGCAGAACAACGTGACAACTTCCGGTCTATACTCTTCGATGACTTTCCGGAGTTACTGCAACCTGTCGACTCTCCACCTGTAAGCCGACAGTGGGACCATCCCATTGAAACAACTGGCCCGATGCGACGTCAACGTCTGAACCGGCTGTCTCCAGCAGAACGCGCTGAGCTTAATCGACAGCTCAAAGACGCAGTAGAAGCTGGTCTGATCCGTCCCAGCTACAGTGAGTTTGGCTCGCCAATTCTTTTTGTGCGGAAAGCTGATGGCTCGCTACGTCTGTGCATTGACTACCGTGGTCTTAACGAGGTTACGCGTAAGGACGCCTACCCACTTCCGAGAGTGGATGACACATTGGACGAACTTAAGGACGCGAATTTTTACACACACCTCGACCTCGCTTCTGGATTTTGGCAAGTTCGAGTGCGTGATCAGGACGTTCATAAGACGGCTTTTCAGACCCCTGATGGCTTGATGGAATGGGTCGCCATGCCGTTTGGGCTGTGTAATGCACCAGCTACATTTCAGAGGATGATGGACGACATTCTTCGCGACTTTTTACATAAGTTCGTGACAGTCTACCTGGATGACGTCTGTATATATAGCCGGACACTGGAGGAGCACCTGCAACATCTACGTCTGGTGCTACAGCGATTTAAGGAGGAAGGGCTGAAATTACGCCTTAAGAAATGCTTCTTCGGATTGCAAGAAATGGAGTATCTGGGCTACACTGTGTCAGCCGGGAAAATTTCGGTTTCCACAAAGAAAGTCGAGGCCGTTGCAGACTGGCCAGTGCCCAAGACGCAGAAGGAGGTTCGCAGTTTCGTACAGTTCTGCAACTTCTATGCGAGATTTATACACCATTTTAGCGACCTTACGGCTCCATCGACGGACTTACTGCGGAAGTCCCAGCCACAGAAGGTTACGCTGACGCCTGCCTGTTTGGAAGCCTTCGAGACTCTCAAGTTACGGCTCATTTCCGCGCCATGCCTGATCCTTCCGGAGGTCGGCTCGGACGCGACGTTCACCGTGGCTACAGATGCTTCAACAGTGGGGATTGCAGCAGTCCTGTTGCAAGACCAAGGAGGCGGTCTTCAACCAGTCTCTTACTGGGCGCGTAAGTTGAATCCAGCTGAGCGTGGTAACACTTACTCTGCGTACGACTTAGAAGCTTTGGCCGTATGCGAAGTTGTCAAGCATTGGAGGTGCTATCTTGAAGGCTGTTCTAAGTTCCTTGTCGTAACAGACCACGACACACTGCGACATCTGCTCAGGCAACCGAACAACAGGCTGAACAAGCGGCAAGCAAGATACCTGCGGGATTTGCAACCGTTTGTGGGCTCGATGACACTTGCATATCGCAAGGGAGCTTTGAACGAAGCCGACCCGTTAAGCCGGCGTCCAGACTTCGTACCTCAGGCCACAGTACCCTTATTTTGGGATGGCGAGGTTCCGTCAGATCGAGAATTACGACGGAAGTCCCAGCTGCTGTTTGAAGACGCACAGTTAAATTTACTGACTGTTGAAGCGTTGCAGCTGAGCCCTGAGTTCGCTGATCTCATTCGCGAGGGGTTCTCACAGGATTCGTTTTATGGGGACGATGGTGAGTGGACAAGAGACAGCCGGATAGAAGCCAGAGATGGGTACTTTTGGCGTCTCAATCGCCTCTGTATTCCACAGAACTCTGAGCTCCGACTGAGATTGATCACAGAGCTGCACGAAAGTTCGTCAGCTGGTCACAGAGGAGTTGCTAGCACTCTTGCTAAGGCACTCGACAGATTCTGGTGGAAACGAATCCGCCAAGACGTGAAAGATTTTTGTGAACGCTGCGTTGTGTGCCGACGAGCGAAGATTCGACCGCAGATGGCTGCGACTCTTTACCCATTACCTGTTCCACCCAGACCGTGGCACACAGTTGGTCTTGACTACCTGACACACTTGCCTGAGAGCAACGGCTTTAACAGTGTGCTGATTGTAGTGGACCATCTAACTCGAATGGCCCATTTTCTGCCATGCACAGAGTCGAATACTGCCGAAGAAACTGCAACTTTGTTTTTACAGGGAGTCTACCGCTTACATGGACTTCCCCGTGTGCTAATCAGCGACCGTGATTCGAAATTTGTCAGCGCCTTCTGGCAGACTCTTTGGAGACGCCTTGGAACGCGTCTGAACATGTCTACCAGCCGACACCCAGAAACAGACGGACTCACAGAGCGCGTGAACAGCACGTTTCAGCAGCTTCTTCGTTGCTTCTGTTGCTATGATGGCTCTGATTGGTCGACACTTTTACCGCAAGTGGAGTTTGCGTACAATGCTTCGCGTGCACTCGGAATTGAGCACACACCGTTCGAGGCTAACTTTGGTTTCTCTCCTGAGGAGCCTCCTGACCTGCTCTTCAGCATGCGACCATCGATACCAATTTCCCAAGACGCAACAGAACGGTTAAAATTGTTACAGGAGGTGCACACTCTGGTACGCTCAGTATTACAGCTACATAAGGACGAGATGCAGGCACGCACAGAACCGTCTACGGCGCCACATTTTGCTAAGGGAGACAAGGTGTCAGTCGTCACAGGAAATCTTTTTCTTCGAGGACAACCGAACAGGAAACTCAGAGACAGACAGCTCGGACCTTTTTCAGTGGAGGAGCAGATTGGAAAACACAGTTACAGATTGAAACTACCAGCGACAGTACGCTTACATCCTGTGTTCCATGTTAACAACTTACGACCCTGCTCTACCGCTTCGCTACGACCAGCTGTCCTTGTAACTGTACCTGAAGGAGACGATGAGGAGTTTAATGTTTCGCACATCTCTGCTGTGTGCATCAAGTCGCTACCTGGACGACGAGGCAAATATTTGCTCTTCATGACACACTTCAGTGATGACGACATTCCACCTGTCTGGCACCGGTTGAACGAGGTGCATCGAACAATTGCGTTACAAGAATTCTTGGAGACGCCCCAATGGCGCAAGTTCGCCAAGACTCAGGCGTACATTGACTTCATGCACGCTTTCCCAGCGCGCATTCCTGAGTCCCAGTAACTGCTTCAGTAAAGGAGCCAAGAACCACGGAGGTCTGCCTCGCGGCGGCCTCATTGATCTGTCAAGAGGGGGAGGGTACGAGTGTGACGAGTACAGTCCTACAACAGTACATTGCAGGACATTGTACAGGTACTCGTTACGGATATCAATTCGTGCTTTTCCATCGGACGGACGTATACTCGTGGGTACGTCGCTACTGCAATATTATAATGGTGCTGATGCTACAGTACGACTAATACCTCCCGGTACGTACAGATATGCATAATTAGTCTAACTAGCCAGAAGACGACGCGCTAGAACAAGCTCTTCAATGCAGAAGGAGCTGCGTCGTAATACCGAGGAAGCTGAAAGGCCATGTCCCGAGGACAGAAGGCGACGGTTGGACAGCACTAACGCCTGACACGTAAGCGAAGCTTGCAGGCGTAATTAGTCTGGGCTGAAACCTATTTAAGCCCAGTGCAGTAGAGGGAGGTGACAGAACCATTTAACAATTCCTTTGTTCATTTACAACATCTACTGCCCAAGTACAGCAGTGAAACATCTCTCATCAATTGCCTCTCGACAATAGCATTTTCCCATCTTACAGCAACAAGACTAGACAGACTAGAACAGATTTGTGCTAGCGTTTAGCTTTCAGAGGTTAACCGCCACATAGATTTCGGCCGAGGTCAATTTTATCAGGCCTCCACTTTATCGGGGCTCATTTTGATATGTTCAACTTCAACCACGTGTCCCATGTAGTTGACGCTCTATCGTCCGAAGTAACATATCGAAAGCTTGATGTGCAACTGCTGTCGTTGTAGCTCTCGTAACACGAGTCGAATGTCCTCGAGGTGTTCATCGGCCGCTTGATTGTATATTGACACGTCGTCAAGATATACTACGCTTAACTTGCCAAGAAACGGGGCTAGAACTCGATCGATCATCGCTTAGAATCGAGCTAGGGCGTTGCATAGTCCAAAGGGTAGAACGCAATATTTGAATAATCCGTAATGAGTTCGTAATGTTGTCTTATGGATATCGCTCATCAGCTTGAACTTGATGGTAGCCCTTGTACATGTCTAGCGTAGTGAAATAGTGAGCCCCATATAGCGAGTCGAGTAATTCATCGATCCGGGGTAGCGGTGTACGGTCGTTCCTCGTAAGGTCGTTGAGTTTCCGGTAGGCAACGCACATACGCACGATACCGTCCTTCCTGCATACAAATAAAATCGGGCACCGTACGGAGATTTATGCGCACGAATATATTCTTTAGCGAGTAGGTCTTGCCATTGTATATGAACCTCTCGGAGCTATGTTGGTGACATGCGGTGCGTTCGCTCCTATGGTAGTTCATCGCACTCCAAAATAATCTCGAAGTCATACTCGCGTGCTGGCGGTAGACCGTCAGGCTCCTTAGTGATGTCCGTGAACTCATTAAAGGAATCTCGTAACGAAGTCGGCCACTCGGTGTGTTGGTCGGTCTTGATGCCGTCGACCGCGTCTTGTACCTCTCGTAGGCCAATCACAAAGAGCTGTGTTGGTTGTTATCTCAACAATCATGCCATCGCGTCTACCTCCAAGTGATGCACTGCCAGAGGTTCGGTGCACTCGTCGCCTATCACAAAAGTTTCACCATCTTAACGGTCGCGGATTATTTTAGTAGACCAATTTATATCATGTTCGATGGCTTGTAACGAAGGTTAACCGAGGATGATATCGAAGTTCTAGTTAAGTAATGATTGCGTTCAGACGCATGTCCAATGTCCATAATGTAAGCACTTTGTTCCGCAGTTCCGTGGACAAGTTATGGACGTACTGCCATCTGCCAATTTAATCCGGTACTTCTCTCCAAAAACCGTCGGAATGCGATGCCCCCGTACCCACTCAGCCTTTCAAAAATTCTCTGAAGCGCCGGAGTCCACCAAAATACGGCATCGATGACCTCTTAAGGTGCCTTCCAACACTAAGAGACTCGTACTAGACTGGATCGTAGATACGTACAGCGTCGCAGGAACGATGTCAGTTGGACGTTCTTGTTCACCCACACGTTAATCGATTTTCCAAAAGTCTCGTATCGAAGGGGAATCTCCATCGACCAAATAGCCCGTACGCCGCGCCGAAATTAATTCCTTCCAAGTAGCCCATATTGCCCGAGAATCAAGTTGACGTAGTGTTCGGTATTGATCCGGGTTGAACGCGAGCGATATACACATAGCGCTTATTGTGACCGGAGGATTCCGTTCCTAGATGGCGTAGAGTTGTTTCCGTAAGAGCCCGCGTTGATGTGCGCTCCAGGGTCGCGTCCTCAATATCGTGTTTGCCACAATGAAACCATACCATGCTATTTCCCTCTTTCGTTAGTAGTACTCGTCGCCCATCGGTAACAAGAGTCGTCGAATGAGTCCAATAGGTCTTCGGGGGTTTCTAAAGGTTCTAGGGTAGAAATCGGACTCGATCGGTGCCGTCGACGTAGACTTGCGTCGTCCATCTTGTCGGTCCAACATTTTGCCGTCTTCCCTCTATTCCATCGCTCGTAGGACATATAAACACATGTTCCGTCGCTGCCTACTCGTCAACAAGTCGAAAATTACGCAGTTGCTTGTTCCATGGTGTTGTCCTCCATCTCGGAACCATTGTGCCCGCCCTCAAAAGGTGATGAAGCAGTTTTCTCCGCAAATAGTTGCCCCAAAATTAAATTGCGCATTTACCCAACTTCTCTTGTACTTATGCTGATCTCTCCCTTGAAATGGGCGCGCCGGATAACAAAAATCGCCCGCCACTTGAGAATTAAGACCGTCATTATCGAGAACTCCATATAAGTCGAAGTATCCGCAGGTCTGAGAGCACTATAGGAAATATTCCCTACTACTCATTATCTAATCGCTAAAATCCGCACTCCTAGAGACCGGCCTCAATGTCGTGTGATGAAACGGGTCTCGTACCTAATTTTGTCTGGTTCCCATCTTGAGTCGTTGTAGAAGCCGAAACCTCGCCTTTCAATTTGCCGCGCGCTGCCAACTCAATTCTTAGTTTCCCGGCCGGGGTTTTCTCATGTCATTTTTCTTGTTCTTCCTGTCAGTGCAATCGATAGCGACGTGTCCCTCTCGTGGAAAATGAAGCACTTGCCATCCTTCTTGAATTTGTTGACCTCCTCTTGAGTATGGCGTCGAATATCGTACAGCTCCCGCGGCTTTTCGTCACTCGCTCCTTGCGAATCTTCCTCCGACTCACGATCGACCTCCTGAGTCGCCTCCCAAAAGTTAGTACCCCCTTCGATGACGTTCAACCGGCCAGTCGAGCGTTGGTTCGTCTCGATCTTGGTCTATGGTGCCTCCGCTCGTAGCACCGCTTGAATCGCCTCGGGTAGGGTCTTAGGATTCTTTAGGGCCACCTCCTTGTGAATCGAGGGTCTTAGACCGCGCTGAAAGTTATGTACGTTATCATATTTGTGACGGAGAGGAAGCTCCAATAACTGTTCTCGAAAATAAGTCGCGTACTTCAAGACGGGAGTTTTATGTCGCGCCTTGTCCAAATTCAATCTCTTGTTCCGCCGTTGTTCTTCCGCAAAATTATTGAATTAGCGCTCTCTATATCTCAAAAACTCAGGGGGAATCCTCGACCGACTTCATTTCCTCTACGTGCAACTTAGGAGTACCACCACTTCGATAGTAGGCCTTCCCGAAATCAAGATACTAAGGACATTCCTCTTTGTTCTTCAAGATTGATGTTGTGATATCGTAGATACTCACGCGCGTGTCGAAACCAGTTTCTAAGGTCATCGATATTAATCGTTGCGATGATCTTGATCTTGTCCGGCTTGACGTTTGACATCTCACGCGTCCTTTACGATCTCAGCTGTTTTCCTCGAAGAAAATTCTTCGTCTCTTTGCTCCTATCAACTCGTTCGTCAAAATGCCTTAAACCATTTTCAACGTGGTCACGCGGTTGAGATAGCTCAATCGCAAAAGTGTCGACGCGGTTATTTAAACGATGTAGCGTGTCTATGACGTTCACCTACGTAGGTTACATCATGGGACTCAATCTATCGTACTGCTTGTCTTCCACCATCTGTCGATGTCGGTTGTGTCGGCCTAGAAGGTATCCCCTCCGGCCGACCATCGACTTCCTGTGGTAGTCTCTTACCTGCTCGGTTATACATCTTTCGTCTCTTCTAGTTGTTCTTCGGATCCGAAGCCACGTGTAAGGGACTACTTTTGTTATGCTAAGTTGGCAACTTCATCATAACAGTAGGCCCTAATCTCCGGATCTAATTTTACACCGTAGAGAGAATTGATAAAGACTGTCTTTGGAACAGGGTTTCTTACAATTTGGTATATTGATTCTCTCCCACGGCCAGTAAGTCCTCGTCCTTAAATACCCGCCCTTAAGTTGTTCTAGAAACAACCTTGGAACCAATTGCTTGTGCTGCCTACTAACTAAACCCAACTATTAGTAGCGATATAGATCATTTGAGATTATGTGTACCGGTTAATGCAATGTTATTGTACAAGCTCATAGAACTATCCAGAAATACTATATAGAAGAGATAGTGCTAGTAACTATGTAACTTTCGGGAAGATACGGCGATTCAATAGTGGTATTGCCGTGATGATAATAGGATTATTGGAAAGCGAGATGAGCACGGACATGGAAAATGGGAGAAGAAACAAAAGGGGAAAAGTGACAAGAGGATCACAAAATCCAAAACACGGCAAAAGGAAGCACTACATTGTGCACAAACCTAGCTGATTAAACTAAGGAAACTCCTAGGCCGCGCCGAGAATGCAACACGTGGAGGCAATAAGCGGCGCCTCACGCGCCGGCCGAGGAAGCACGGGGACTCTTGCGGCCTATGGCGCGGGTGAAGAGCGCCGTGGCAGGAAAAGGCATCCCGGCCGAGGAAGAAGCGGCTACCACGCCATCTGCGGCGGCAGACAAACCGTGCAAGATGTTGTCCGCGTGAGCAACATGGACGGCGAGAGAGTCCTTTCGACGCCATGAGGCCAACAACTTGTCCACATTGCATCCCCTTAGAGGCGGATGCTTGCTTGGCTAGCTCCGTCAAGAAAGCCGTGAAGTGGCCGCCGAGAGTACCAAATTCCGTGGCTGCAAAGGGAATTAAACGGCTGTCGGGGCGACTCCGCACCCCCGCCGAGTACTTCTCGAACTTGGTCTTCTCAGCACGGCGTAGAGCGACCTCGGGCGACGGGGGGGCTAGAAACGCCGAACAAACCGGAAACTACGGCATCAAGGGCAAGTTTTGAGCCTCGGATGCCGTGATAGTACAAGACACCCACATCCACGGGGAGGCCGTCATTGCCGTTGGGAAGTTGAACTAACATCTTGGGATATGTGAGAACCTCGACGCTAACCCCGAGGGCGCCACGAACCTCGGAGATGATTTCCGCAAGGGCCGTCACTAACCAATAGTGAGTGGTGTGGACCGAATAAGCATCTCCGCCGCATCGAACCAAAAAGTGTGCAAAAGCATCACGCATCATCCGACATGTCAACACCCGCCGACGCGAACGCACCCCGCATAGCTTGAACCGAGGGATGGCAAGAAGCACAAGCAGTGGAGGAGCGTAGAGTGCAGAGGATTCGGGATGCGGGTAGGCCGAAGATGCGACAGACTGCAACGCAGAAAACTGCGTCGTCGTGCTAAGGGAACTTGTCACGGAGCTCGCCAAGGCGACACAAAGTAGGCGGGTCCGAAGCCAAAATCGCAAGGGCGCCGTGGCCGAGACGAAATACAAGACGCCTTGACTCCGGCCGAGCGCGGTTAGAAAACGTGGGAGCGAGCTTCGCGAAGCGAAGCAAGTTGACGTGCTTATTGATGTCGGCCATCAAGGGACCGAGCACTTGTAGCTTTGGAAAGATGTCTGTGGCAAACGCAGAAAGGGGTACGAGCGAGGGTATGCCATATGCTCGTTGTTTGATCGGGCTTCGGCTACGCAGCCTACGCGAGCCACCATTGGACGTTGCGGGGGAAGCATCGCTAAGCCGTGCTTATGAAGGGTTCGGACTCGGCGAGAGCGTGAGAACCGCACGCGGTATCAAAGCGCGCCCACGACGAAGCGAGGTCTAACGACCACATGGGTTCGTTGTCGCCGTCGTCTCCGTCCGGTGTACCATGCCTTCGGGACACCGTTGTGGTAATAGCAGTCGCTAACCGTCCATACATGGTCGGCTTCATCGGAATTTCGTCTTAGGAATCCCCACGCACACGAGCACAATAAAATGATGTTGTGATGACAATAAAATTGTCATTGAATATCGCTAAGGTACAGGTACCAACAAGAAAAAAAGAATGTTGTCAAATGCTAGCACTGAAAAAAATGAGCATGACATGACAAAAACCCTCCGTGCATTGCTTCCCGGTTGCTCATTATCGCGCGGATTGCAACTCCCGCGGGACCTTGTTCAACCCCGTACCGTACCATGCCTAGCACGGCTACATGGTTATCACTGCCCACCGGCCACCGCGTGGAGGCAAAGGTAGGTGCCGACGGGCATGCGACCGCACCCCCCTCCCGGGCCGCCGTCGTTGCGCCGCCGGCGGATGCCTCACATCAAAAGAGACCCGAGAAATGACACCCCCCCGCTAGACAAACAACCTCCTAAGTCCATCCGAGACACTACCCGCCTCATCTCCCGGTTGCAAATAAACATTTTTCTCCGATGGCTCCGCCACATGTTCCAAATGAAGTCCTTCGCACTTGAAAACAACTTCACCGCACCTTCCGTCCCTTCCCACCCAACAACCCATGCCATTGACACGCACCTTAGCAAACTCTCCCACAGGGAAGTAAAGACCCACCACAACTTCGGAGACGATGGACAAGGAGACCGACGGCCCAGATTTTAGTAAACTGAGTTTCCTAGATGGGTTATTCAGGAAGGCCCTTAGACGACAACCATCTCATCTTTCGCGGATGGTGGCAGAGTTCACCCAAGAACCGGCCTTAAATTGTGTACAGGTAAGAGACAATCATGGAGGGAAACCGTAACTACCCGGCACTCAGTATTTTAAATAGTTTCCATTTTCTTAGACAACCACCACCGCAACTCAGTATCATAGATATGTCCATTTTCTGGTACAGGTACATGTGGCTTGGGCGGGAACTTATTTTTACGTCACTGCGATTGCATACATGCATACAAGTACAACTACGGGATACTCGCAAAGCCTCTGGTTACAAGAGTAGCTCAATGCAGGCGCATCATCATGTTAAATAGGAACTACGTACATCACTATCCACTATCAACGACCAAAAGGAAAGCACACAACAACGGTGGCGCAGCCACCGTGACGACCATGTCGTAGGCATGACCCGAGAGTGCCATTGAGGGCACTAGTGCAGCCGGCTTACATTGAATGAACACGTTGCGGTGGCCACACACGTTGGTGGAGTCGCCCAGCACAGTCGTGAATTCACCATAAATACAGCGCCCCTAGTTTCGATTTGGCCTCAAGAATGCATTGCTAGGCACTTATTGTCGTTGATCGCATTCTAACTCGTCCCACAAGAGTATGCTGCACATGATAAGCAGCAAAGAATGTATGCTCTCTAATCGAAAACAAATATGTGTGAACGTGCTTTATCAATGCATAGGAGTATTAATTTTCCTTGTTTTGAACTTGCACACAGTTTGGATGGCTTATTACCGTGTACATACGTCACCCATTGCAATTATCACGACTGTCTACGTATGGCCGTCTCAATTTATTCCCACGGACTTGTGCTAAGTAATGGAGTGGAGGTGTTCTTGAAGTGAGATACGGAGGTGAGAGTGCACGATGGCAGGATACAGTATCTTCCCCAGTCTCTCCATAATTCGTTCGTCCGACGGTGTGAACTCCACTCGGGGCATCTCCAGATAACGGCCACTAACTGCGCTCTCCGCTGATCGTTGAGCTCTTAGCGTTTGTACCCGTTTCCTGCAACGGACAATTGAAACAAAAGCCAAAGAGCGAAACGCCTGTCAGGCAATATGGATAGTCAACGTTAACACTTACGGCAGTTTGATAGATGAAAGTGGACAGTTGGGTTTCATCGGTGAATCGCTGAGTCGCATCCGGAATTATCTGTTGACGACCTATCATCTGTTCGCCGTCACCGGCCTGCTAGAAATGCTCCAATTTTATGAGTTTCGGTGCAGTTTGGCAGTATGCGGTGTGCGGGGTCTCACTGCAGTGATATCTCCTTTTCCTGTTGGGGTGTCAATTTTTTGTTGACGGCGACCAGCACCGCCCATGTCGTCTCCACCTCTCTCGCCTTCAGTCGCTCCTCTGAGTCCTCCAGGAAATCCTCGTCCACGTCGTAGTCGTAGTCAGAGTCGTAATCGGAATCGGAATCATCACCGTCACTTTGTTTTATTGGCTCGCCGCGCAACGCGCGCGCCTCTGCCCTCGACAGCATTTGCTTCAGAGGCAACAGCAGCATGTTGTTCACTTTACCCTCGAACGACGGCATGATGAAGTCATTCAGCGTGTCGTCCTCTTCCTGCGACGGCCTGAATGTCACCATTACATGGAGACATAAGAAACCCCTTCATCCGTCTTGTGACAGTACAGCAAAGAAACCACACGCTTGTATCGCAATAAAGTATTGCTGTTCGTAAGGTCAACCGTCACGACGCGCAATATCTGGGATCAAATGTACATACTCGTTTTCAGACGGCTGCAGCTCTGACTCCTCAGCAGTAGGCTTCGCATTGTCTTCAAAGAGCTAGGCACGAGAACGCGGGGGGATGAAGAAATGAGAAGACCAAGCACACGCAGCAAACTCTCGACATCGGTCGTAAATCCCGCTTTCGGTGCGTTCGGTAAGCCGGAGGGAAGGGCGTAGCGCACCTCATGGCCGCGCGTGTCTTCGGCCTCCACAGAGGGATCCAAATCGAGTGCAACACGTATTTGCATTAGTGACGGGTCGTATAGCCTTTCTGCTTGCCGTCGTGTGCCCACAAACTTGGGCTGGTCCTCTTGGAACATTTGTCCCGCCAAAGCCGCTTCGCCCATGGTCAGAAACTCCAGCACGCCGGTTTCGGGGTTGTGAACAGCCAAAATACCGCGCTCCACGTAAACGTACATAAGCATGAACTGGCACCCCAACATGGGCGCCCCCTCCCGCCGGATGGTTTGCCAGATGTCATCGGGCTCCAGGCGCTGCGCGTGGCGGGAGTTTAAAGGTAACCGTCAGGTAAAAAATCGCGCAACCGCGAAGAGCACAGGCACAGCAACGAGCGTCCTGCACACGCTACCGGGAATCTTCATGATGAAGGCGTTGTACTGATAGAGGAGAGAAGGCGCACCCTGTATACTGCGCGAGAGAAACCGAGAAGCTTCCGCGCGCGCTCAGCGCGTGACAGAGCGTTCTCGTGCGCAATTCTCGACTGTGTGTGAAGCACTGCCGCAACAACACTGGGCGCCATCACTTCACCTGCTGACCACAACTCTTCCGCATCTTTCTCGTCGAATTCCTTCGGATGAAATCATTGCAGCACACGAAGCAGATGGATCAGGTGAGCGCCAAGCCTAAAAATGCGCCCATCAAGCAAAAACTGCTCGCAGTCCCAAAATCCGGCATATGGGAACAGCTCAGCACACTAAGAAAATATTACCTCCAGAAATCCACCGGCCACCTTTACTTTTTTGTTCAAAGCAACCAGCAGGCCGGCGCAGCTAACGCGGTTGCCTGCCTGCCAGTAGCGGATGGGCACCATCAGCATGCTGCGTAATCTGATAGACGGCACAAACTCCTCGAGTCGACGGATGTCATACTCGGTCAGCCGCTCGTCGTCATAGCTAGTGAAGTAGGCCGCCTCGCACTGAAGAATGCACTCCGTCATCGCAGAAGCTACCAGCGCCTCTTTCGAACCTGGGGAAGTCATCCGTGTCAGTGTACGTGGCACCGTGCATGTTGCAGCCAACACAAGATACTCACGCAATCGAGCCTCGCACCCCTGATGATGACCTCCCTGGCCTCGGGGCTGTATCCCACAAGCAAGACCTGACTGCATCCAAGCACTTCCTGCAATATCGCAGACGACCTCTTCTCCAGGTCATTCATCCCCTTCACGGTCGCCAGCATCAGCCGCTGCGCTGCCTGAGGCAACAGAGCGTCACGGCCGCACATATACGTAAGCCATCACAACTCAACCGCCCGTTGAGATGCTCACGCTTCCCTGGGAATTAGAGTGTAAACGCCAGTCCGCGAGGGGGGTTGGGGGGGGGAGGGGGAGGCCGTGTCCAACCTGCGACAGAGATGCCGCATTCTGCCGCCGGACCCTCATCTTGTGCAGCTTCTCAAGCTGCTCTGCTAATCGGGCGTCCACCTTGGACAGACAGTTGTAAACCTGCCAAGAGAGTGAGACGGACATGTCAGTGTGCACAACCTAAACTTCGCACAACCCCAATTCAACAGTTGAGTTTACTCACGCATGCAGTAAACCGCAAGACGATGACTGGATATTACAAGTGGCGAAAGTTCTTGACCGCGTACCGACATGAGCACAGTCTCCACGTCGGGCTGCATCTGCCCAATCTGCTTATTTCCCCATTCCGTAGCAAGACCACAGGCAAGGAGCGTGGCTTCATCGTGGCTTTGCGGCGGATGGGCCAGCATCGCTTCAGCGATTTCCAGCTTGCTGGTGGCGAGAGAGTTCGCAAACGCCGTCATATCCGCCACGGCGCACATGGCAGCCACTTGGCAGCGGTTTTGAGGCGCACAGCGAGCTGTGAAGTTGCAGACCAGCTTCACCGTCGCGTCCTGGATATCGCGGCCCTCGCGCTTCACAAGCACAGAACACGCAAATCAGGGCCGGAGTCTCCAAAGCTGACTTAATTTATGTTCGTCCTGACAATACGAAAGGGTTAATTATCTGCTGGCAACATGAACACAGCAGACTGACCTGAAGCGTGGAAGTGAACACTTCCTCGGAGACACGCCCATCTAGAACAAACTGGAGGAGCATTTCCTGAGGAGTGCTTGCCTTCTGCATCTCAGCTGACTTTGTCTGCGCCCCCAGCCACAGGCACTCTTCAATGCCCAGGGCCTACTACCCTTGCGCTCATACAGCAGAGTAAGAGTACGCTCAAAATTGACGAGCACAGAAGATGTCCTGTGGCTGCGTCGGCATCGACCAGGGGACAACAGCATGCAGAGTAGTGCAGCGAGCAACTCGCCTGGTTCTTGGTGCCGAACCGCGCATTGAATGCAGTCATTGCGGAGGAGTTGCCGTCATGAAATTTGTTGCTGCCCCTCGTCATGTGGCGCCGAGCTTCTAGGAGAGCGTGGCTGGGCTTCTTACTGGTGTCCACCAGGTTCATTGCACGGAAGTCTTCGGATGCCTGGCAATAGTATAGGTGCACAATGTCCTGCAGCTGCGCCAGGGTCATGCTGCTGTGCATCTCGGGCATGCGACGGTAACCGTAAAAGTTGCCCGAGCGCTGAGCATCGAACGTCTTGCTGCGCGATGGCACAAAGTTGGAGTTCGTAATAGGTCGGGGCGCAATGGCCTCCTGGGAAGAGCCGCCCTCTGACCTAGCACCCTCCACCCTTGGGCCAACAGGCGCCTTCACAGAGCAACATTGAACAAGCACGCCGTGAATAGGGTAATTTTATAACGCAACAGACAATGCATGGATACGACAAGCGCTTTGGGGGGACGCGTAGAAGCGAAGGAAAGAAGGAGTAGGGGGGTGAGTAACCAGTCGAACACGGTCAGACCGTTTCAGTGCTTTCTTTGATGACTTAGTAAATCCTGGCGAGCTCTGTGGGGACGTCGAATATAAGCCACAAAAATGAGTGAACGCCATACGAATGCTGGACGTCAATATGACTCGAGGTGCCCACCCGCAAGAGAAGCACTTAACCTGTCGGGAGGACTCCTCCTGATCCTCGTCAGACCATGTCCACATGTCACCTGATTACATTATCATGTATACACAGACGAGACAGACAGTAAGCATTTGCGTAACTGGGCATTTGCGCTGTCCTCATCTCACCTTCAACTTCAACGGAGGCCATGCAAACAGTGAGCTGTGCTCCCTAGCTGAAGCAGGTCAAAAACAGACAGCGCAACTGTGGCCTAGGCATATACCCGGCGATGGCGATTCTCCCCTGGCAGCCGCAGGGTTTTGCCACCTACACGCATTGTCGTCAACATCAGAGGACTCGTGATGCGTAGCCAGCCATCAGCGCAACAAGCAAAGCAGAGATTGGTGTGAATTGCACACCGAGGAAGCGGGTAAAGAGCACAACCGCCACTGTTGCCTCACCTTTCGGTGGCGATCGCCGCACTCTCATCGGGAAACTCTTGTAAGTCATCTGGCGTCGCCGGTGTCATATCTTCTGCACCCACAATGCGGCCCAAGGCACCCACGTTCTCCACTACAACTTGAGACGTGGCGCTCTCTCCCCGCGCATTCCCGCTGTCGGTATGTGCAATGTAGTGTTGCAGAGAGGTTGCCGCTTCCCGCCAGCCGGGGGGAGGCGCAAGGCCAGTTTTCGGCTTTGGTAGGCGCAGATTGAGCGCGGAAGCGCCGTTTTTTTTCTTCTCTGGACTGTCTTCCTCTGCTTCTGTCCCTACAACTTTTGCACTCTTGCTGCTCGACCGCATTTTAGGGGCCATCCGAGTCCGAATCTGGCGCAGCGGGGAAGAGCCGACTTCAGAGACCGCAAACAGGGAATACAATGGGCAGATAAACAACAGACAGCGTGACGCCTGCATCAACATACGATACGCATCAATAGGAGAGGTAGACTCTCACTTTGATTTCGTGCTCAGCCCTTGTTGCCGCGAGCTGATTGAGATAGCCCATTTCAGAGGGTTCGAAGCCGTCCAAGAGGGTGTCCACGCTGCGCCTTACTAGCTCCGAGTGCATCGGCAGGGGTTTCAGTATGGCAATGGATCTATTCACTGAAGGCGGCGCACTCGCCGTCTGCGGTCGCATGAGCGTCTGGCTACGATGGCCTAAATGCTGGTGCTCCATGACAGAGCCCGTATTGCCACCGCTCAGATTGGGCTCAAAATCTGCGGCAGCGATTGAGGCCAGGTCGGTCTTGCTGTTGTGCTGCTTTAGCCCCACATCCTTCCCAGGTTTGACCTTGGGGCTGTACACTATCACTCGGTTAGGGGCAGAGTGCCCTGCCTCCTGCGACCCCCTCTCCGAGCCTGACTCACTCGTGCTGTCATCAGACGGGGTTACGACAGCCACAAACTCACGCGCAGGGTCAGCCTCGACCAGGTCATAATCGAACAGCTCTTCATCCTCCTCCTCTTCGTCTTCCTCTGTGCTGCTGCCACTCACCTCCGAGCCGCTCTCCTCATTCGACGCACCGCTGCCATCGCTTTCGCCCTCGCTGCTCGACAGCTCGCTCTCTGAAGAGTTTGGTTCCGTTGGATAGGTAGCATGTGTTTGTGCGAGGGTGTCACCGTCGGCATCCTCGCTCCCAGAATATGACGAAAGCGGGTCGCCCGATCCAAAGCTCGGCGGGACATCATATGGCTCTTCGGGAACTTTAAACCGCACGCCCCCGTGTGTCGCACCCTCCCCGATGTGCCGGTTCCACTCACTGCCTGTCTCACTCTTTGTTGAGCTCAAAGCAGGGCTGGCACGGCTCTCGGGAAGCAGCGATATCTGGAGAAGCAGAAGCAATAACACCACACC
>JAPMLY010002233.1:42500-59263 GCA_026401115.1 Tetraselmis chui | reverse complement strand
CACACATACTCCAAAACCGAATTGACACAAACAAAGAGCTGTTATGCGTCTAGGATGACAGCCCACCTTGCATGTGAGCCCGTCCAGAACCGATCGGTAGCCCAGAGAGTGAATAACAAGGGGGGGAAGGGGGGGATGCTTGTTCCATACCTGATACTGAACCGCCTTCCGCTCTCGGAGGCTGTACCTCGTCCGTCCCTCCGCCTCCTCCTCCTCCTCCTCGTCTTCCTCCTCCACCTCCTCCTCCCCCCCCTCCGAAACCTCCTCTTGCGCCGCGCGCTCCTCCTCGCGGTTGGGGCTGTAGCGCTGCACGATTGAGCGCCGCTCCCGCAGACTGTACCGAGCCTTTAACCCCGCATTGCGGTGATTGCCAGCGCGGCTACGCCGCAATGCCTCCTCCAACTCCTGATCCTCCGGCATCATCCCCTAACCCACCACGCACCGCAGCAAAACATCTCACCATCACGCCACACCCATGCAATTGTCCAGCCATCTGGGTATAACCCTGGCAGGGAGAGAGAACGAAAGAGAGAGAGAGAGAGAGAGAGAGAGAGAGAGAGATAGAGATCACCATATTACGCCGCCGCGCACGGGCTGCCCTGTCGCGATGCCGTCGCTCCCTGCAGCGCCGAGAATCAGAGGGAGTGTCATAACGATATGCACTACCAGGATTTAAAGGGATGGTAGGGCGTCTACTACGCCACAGCAACTTCACATTCCCGTGCTCTCGTGACCCCCCTCCCCCATCGGATGCAGTGCCACACCTTTCCATCTCCGCCTGTTTCAGCTCCGCAGCCTCCTCTTCCGCCTCCCGCTGCCGTCGTAAGCTCCGTCTATACGCGGGATCATCCTGCGCCTCATCCTGTTCCTCTTCCTCCTCCTCTGCCTCCTCTACCTCACTCCGTTTCTGTTCGGAGCATCAGCAGCAAGCTGAGCCCCCTCCCCTTCTCTCTCCCATACATGCATAGCTACTGTTTAAATGCGTTGACTGGGAGCAGAGCAGGCTGACGAGAGGAGAGGAGAGGGGAGGGGAGGGGAGGGGAGGAAGAGGGGGGTGCCATGCCTGCAGCCTTCGCCTGCGTGGCTCCTCAATCGGTGGCGAGTACCGCGGCACCGCTCGTCGCTGCCGGCGCGTTCTGCCTAGCCCAGCTGTCATCTCTTCCTGCTCCCCTTCTTCCTCCTCCTCATCATCCTCCTGCTCCTCCTCCTCCTCCTTCACGTCCTCCTCCCCACCTGCCAAAGCCCCTTCCCCATCCTCCTCCCCATCGCTCAACTCGCTCGCGTACTTTGCCTGAAACTCGTCGTCGTCAAGGTACGCGTCCTGTTCCACCTCTCTCACTCCAGTGCCGCCCCGCCGGCTGCTGCGCCGACGACCTCCTCCCCCGTCCCCCGCAGCACCGTTCTCCTCATCGCCCTACATTCAAAAGCAGCCGCATGAGTTCCTAAGATACTGCCGCAATGCCGTTGCCCTTCGTAGAAACAAATCAAGATGCGTTGGTTGGGTTGGGGGGGGGGGGGGGGGGGGGAGAGGGGGGAGGATAAGATAGAAGGGGGAGCGGTCTGGACATTGAAGAGTTATGGTGGCTTAATCAGCAAGATATTTGCTCCCTACGAGATCGCAACGAGTGGCGACAGAAGAGTCGTGCATTCACAGGGGCTGTGACACGCACACGATTACACACACACACACATACACACACACACACACACACACACACACACACACACACACACACACACACACACACACAAAACGCGCACACACACACACAAACGCGCACAGCGGACACAGGGCTGGGTGCGAAAGGGCTTAGCAACGGACGACTGTGAAAGAGGTTCGAATGCGCGGCGCAGGTAGTGTTATTCGTGCCGTGGCTAAGGCCAACAGTTTTCTTCACATTTAAGAATATTATCAATTCGTAATATCCAGTTAGCTATGTGCATAAAAGGTGACGCAATACATTTGCATTTATTTATGCTAATTGTAAATCATATATTCATTATGTAATAAATTGAGAAGAAGTGATGTCACGAGCAGAGTCTGGAGGCACCTTGGCACCCGGGTCTGGAGTCATGGTTCGAGAGCGCGTGGCGGCCTGTCTGCGACGCCTCCCCGACCGCTGCTTCCCCCCATCCGCTGTCCCCCAGTGCCGCGAGCTCGTGCCGCCGTTTCCCCTTCTCGTCGAGTTCCCTGACCGCCCCACCTCCGCAGCCTGGAAGTCGCCCTCGTCGCTTGAGTAGTCCAGCGCAGGGGCCGCACCCCGTTGTCGAAGGCTATAAGGCCGCCCTTCCGCGTCGCCCATCCCTACCACTCAGCTGACGATCCGGGAACACTGCCGGGAGCGAGCTGCGCAGGAAACACAACATCATCGCGTCTCAGGTCCACTTGTACTTCCACGAGACAACCCACGGCCCAAAAGGGCCTGCGAACAAAGACAAACCAGCCGCAGGACAGATGGGGACACGGTTGAGGTGGTTAAATGTATAGGAGCCCGGACCTGACACAATACACGCTACGTGTTCCGTTTCTGAGAGGATGGTGTGGCGTCCTGCCTCTTCTCCAGTTATTAGCTCGCCGAATAACGAGATACTGTTGATGAAATATTGAAAATACTGGTAAAGCGATATGATATTGTTGGGCCAAAGAGACGGCCACGATGTTGTGCTCACAGCGGAGAGCACCGGCCCTCTTTCGCTACGGATGGATTTGAACTTTCGTGGGGTGTGATCCACAAGTCCGAGAGAACTGCTGCGGCCTGGAAACGAGGAAGTCCCCCCTCGGTCTTTGGGCTGTCGAAGCGATCAAGATGGGCGGAGGGCCAGCATAACTTGCTTTCTGGCGGGGGCCGCAACTGGGTGGCGGCACAGAAGGCCCGCCGAGCTCATAATGCAAAATTGGAAAGATAACAATAATATGTTGATTATCCTGTTGCTTCTCGGATCAGATTCGTTAAATTTCCGGTATAGTCTATTTCTGTCCGTCTTCGTAAGTTTCTTCTGCCATGTAAGCGTATTTGATAAAGCTTTGTTTTTACCGTAGAATATGTCTTCGGAACAACGATTTATATGATAAATATATTGTTATACCCAGACCGACATTGCATTAAAACAAACGAGCTGTTCCATGTGGTCTAGAGACACAGCTGCACATGCATGGCGGTAGGAATGTATGTAGTCAGGTCCTCATACAATAGAGAATTAGAGCGGCAGGGCATGCGACGATGCAATCAAAGCCTTCAATTGTAACTTAGTACCATGGAAGAACGAAACGAGTGCGCGGTAAGGGCTAACACATATGCAATTTGGGTGTTGTGTGTTAAGTGCCAAATGAATTTGCAATGCCACATCACATATGTGTACTACAACTGGGCCGACACATATCCATAATTGCATCCCTGCACCACGCGTTGGTTTATCGCTGGTTTTCATCGCCCATTGCGGTTTTCTCGGACAATTACACCTTATTTGTTTGTTGGTCATTATGTATCCCCACTTTTCCCGCGGGACTCCATTCCTAAATGCGACCGGCTCGTCCCTTAGCATGCCGTATGCGCCGGTGAATTTAGGACATGGGTCGCGGGAAAATAACTGCCATGCATTGCGCCCTTCGATTCGACGTCAGTCGTTGCATATGATGTTGTATGATATATGATTATCGCAGGTATTCCTTTATCATTTGGATGAAGAGCGCAAGGTACGGACTGCCGTGCCGATTAGTACATATGCTATTTGTAAACCGGAACTTTTATTTGTGTCGATTTGCCCGACACGGCATTGACTTGACTCTTAGAAATTTAGAAACTCTGATATGATGTTACTTTAGCGTTTTTGGGGAATGCGAAGACATGTCAAAAAGTATCATAATACGCATCATTCTTGAATTCACATGACCATTTTGGAATGGATTCCACGGTCATTCTTCGTACCGTACTATATTCGATCTGCCACAGCAAAATCGGCATCCGTGACTGCCGCCCGACTAACAATCCTGTTCGGTCCCGAGATACACACCAAGCCCGACTGAAACTTTCGTTACACAAACACATTGCTTGGCATGTTATCTTTTTATTCCGCTTATATGACAGCGTTTTTGTACGTTCGGGGGGACTGGCATGGCCATGAAATGATCGAAACTCGCCGGTTCGTAATCTCACATTTGTTCGTGATGGTGCGTAATTTTAGCGACTGGGAATTGGTGTCACGGATTGTTTCACTATCGCTACTACTGCTCTTCGGGGTGGCGGAGAGCGAGCGGGTGCATAATATCACCTTTCACACACGCGGCGGGTATACGAATCGCTGAGTCAGTAGATTCACACGTACTTGGGCTGTGCTTCCTTGAACTTCTAAGCGAAATTAACAAGAAGCTAAATACAAACGGATGCAGTATTTTGATGTGCTTCACATAGTTTCGCCTTTATTGACATGATTATCTCTTGTATGTAGCCTTGCATGCCACTTTTCTCCGTTCGCTTGACTTACACAGTACATAAATAATGCGCTAAAATATTATACATTGCACATATACATTTAGTAGTATCCGTCTATCTCGTCTTTCGAATCGTCGCAATGCCCGCTGCAATAAAAATAACACGCGAAAGTGAGCATCGGGAAGGTGGCATTTTCAATTGCTTGTACACGTTTCAATTGTATAATAGCTCAAAGAGAGCGAGGTTATTTGCGGCTTTAAAAGCCATGATCGGAAATTTCATTCAGGTGTACGCTCGATATTATCGCAATTTCCATTGCAATTTTGCTAGTTCAAATTACGGCAAAAGCGGGCCATGCCGCCGTCTCATGCACTATCGGGGTATTCGCCAAGGGGGGGGGGGGGGGGGGGGGGGGGGGGGGGGGGTGCGGAGCCATCCTCATAAATGTCGTGGTTGCTGGACTTTGTTTGGCGATGTCCGCCTTTGGTGAAGGCGACCGAAGCCGTCTTCCTTGTTGCATATGTCGCACTTTGTCCCTATGGTAGGCTCGACGTCAACATAGTTTGGCATGAGGTGGCCAGCGGCCTTCCATGGCGGTGCATCCCGGCAGTCCACCGCCAGCTCCTATGCCTCCATGCAACCGTAGATGTGTCTCCTTCACGCCTCAACATACCCCCAAATATAGTTCTCGCCCCCTAGAAAAAGAGTACTTGAGGGATACTGTCTCTTTGTATAGTATAATATTGGACGGCCCGAGCGGGATATCTAGACTATGGTGAGTACAAACGAAGTTCTAAACACCCATGGTACAAGGCTTTTCCGACGGCTTTTGATCGCGCGGATCGATGCCGACCCCCCCCCCCCCCCCCCCCGCCGCCGCCGCCGCCGCCGCCCCGCGCCTAGCCCCTTGCCGTGTTAAACATGGCGCGGTTACATGAGTACCAGCGGCAACTACCACAAAGAAATGTGCGTGCCAACAAGCCTGCGGGTGAAACTCCTTCCCGGGCAGCCACCGTTGCGCCGCTGGCAAGCACCCATACAACACAGAAAATGCAACAGACGGCTTCTAGAACATGCTTGCATTACATGACTTCACCAATGAAAATCAACCCCATCGTACAGTATTGTAAATATCCATTGGTTTGCCCCGTCACATGCCTACCACCATAATTTCATCCCGTTGCTCGACTCTCATCGTTATTGGATAACGCCCGGGAACGGTCTACGCCAATCCCTTACACCCGATTGCCGGATCTCCGAAACAATCGTCAAATCAAAGACGACCCCCCACCCGGTCGCTCTCCTCACATCGCCGAGCGCTTCCGATCCCCGATCCTTCACCACGTTGTGATGACCCTTGTTCCCTCAGCTGACCAACCCGTACACATGGATAGCGGCGACGAGACTCATCATCAAGACCATGATACCCCAACCTATGGTGACCCGAGTGCACCGTCATTTTCCTATGTGACCTCGAACTATCTCAACGCATGAGTCCGCCTTACTTTATCTCATGGGCCGTACGACCTTCCCCACCGATTCCCCCGTCATCACAAGCCACCCTCCAGGACTACACGGACTTCGCCGACCGAAACGGACGCCCGCGGATCCCGCCACTTCAACATTCTGTGCCTTGTCATCTCGCTCTAATAACCTCCCCGTCCCATGATCACCGACGAGGTCTCAAACATAAATAAGGCCGCGCCGGTCGTCAGAAACATAAACAAGATTACTCGCCCCTTGACATCCGTATTCAATGTCCTCGAATATGAGTATCTAGGAAAAGGACACCGGCTAAAGTCCTAAATCTCATCTGCGATAGGGTCATGAGACCGCTACCGTAGAGACAAATATCTGCGGTACATTTGGCAAACATGTTCAGATTCAAATCTAGCAAAGAAACATTACAAAACCGCCATGTGAGCCTTTGTGTTGCGATATCGTGACATCTCATAACATCTTTCTGTAGCGCTTTGTCGGCAAAGGAACTTCATAAAAGACATTTGCGACTAGTAACAAATCTCGCAAGTCCGTGATCTCTTAAAGATACGGCATATTCTTATAATGCGACTTGAGGTGTTGTGTAGGAAGCACTCTCTACACCCGCTACAAACATAGCGCGCCACGCCTTGTCGGCGTGAAAATATTCACAGTCAAAGAAATCTTTGCTGCACCAAGATGTGAGTTCCTTGTAGGCAAAGAGTATATATGAGCTTTCACGGCTAGCACCGTTATAAAACGACACGAAGGTCCGTTTTTCACCACGACAATTAAGTCTCGTTGCGAATACTTCGTGTCTTCGATACCATTTTCATAGATTCGAAGTGAATTGTATTGATTTCACTTGTTTTGCGAGTCTATGGCATCCGCCACCGGTGCGGCCTCGGAAGGGTTGAGCCCGTGAACCCATAAGCACTTGCCTCACAATGAAAATGATGTTACAATATATGCGAGGTGGGTGTTGGCTGTCGTCTTACGGCCCTCCCAATTACGCCATCTAGGCCTCCTACTAGCTAGGGCTAGACCGTTCGACCAACCTCTCCCCAAGTCGGTACTTAGTTATCGATAGGCTGCCTAAGGCAAGGTGCCTAGGGCTATCGCAACGGCGCACTCTGCATAGAAATGCGGCCCCTTGAAAGCGTAAATCACTGGGGGAGGGTACGGGCGGATTTCGCGCGATCAAATAGGTGTTGGAAACAAACGGAGACGGACGGGGGACAGGAGAAAATCTGGCGCGGAGGCAAGAGCGCAAGCTAGACACCGTTAGCAGCTATGGACTTCCTCTATGCCCATCCCCCGGAGGGGTAGGGAAGTCTGTTTACATATCCCTCCGTAGGACTTCTAATGGACACATGTGTACGCTAGACTCCGGGGGAGTCTTGGCCCTCCACCTATGGGTGATCGCTATAGGTGTTCGCCGCTCAGTCGCGATGCGATGCGATGGGTTCATATACACAATATGTTCCTATCGGGTACCGACTTTTGGCGGTACTTGGATAAGGCGTACAGCTCCGTTCCGGGAAGCGGCGGTTCTATCCCCCTTCATGCCATTCCGTGTGTACATGGATTAACAGGTTATGGGCCCTCCGCGTTTACGTGGGGTTTACTAGGGCACCGGCCGAAATTTGTCCTTTAAGGGGGAGTGTTTACATATCCCTCCGTAGGACTTCTAATGGACACATGTGTACGCTAGACTCCGGGGGAGTCTTGGCCCTCCACCTATGGGTGATCGCTATAGGTGTTCGCCGCTCAGTCGCGATGCGATGCGATGGGTTCATATACACAATATGTTCCTATCGGGTACCGACTTTTGGCGGTACTTGGATAAGGCGTACAACTCCGTTCCGGGAAGCGGCGGTTCTATCCCCCTTCATGCCATTCCGTGTGTACATGGATTAACAAAGTCTAGGCTAGGAGGCAAGCTACGACGGGGGAGCGCGAGGATCGGGCGGACGGGACCGTCGACGGCATGTGCGAGGGGTTTTTTCGCCTGCCTTTCCCCCCAGCTCCGGCACGACCGGAGTCGCACATGAGCATATTGAAATTGAAATTGAAATTGTTTACAACATGTACCGTATGCGCCGGTTTTACACCAAAAGCCGTATGCGCCGGCTGCTGTCTCTTGGCCCTCCCAACTATGCCATACATGGAACTTACAAGTCAGGGCTAGACCGCTCACCACCTAAATCCAACCCCTCCAGGGATGTTCGGGGGTTTTACTCCCCCCCGGGGAGTTGTGCAAGACGAGGCGAGGGCTGCGTGCATTTAGGGTCGTGCGAGGGGGCAATGTGCGGAGGCGCGTCGGGAGGTCGTGTGGGACTTGATGCGGTATATGAGTAGGAGATGATGTAGCCATTGGACAGTATGCGTGTGGAGCTGTGCAAGGATGCGAGACGTGTCGAGGCGTGCTTTGGAGATGAGTTTGTCATGAGGGTCTGTGCGGGCGGTGAGTAGGGAGGTGAGACTCGTGATGGTGGAGGAGTGCGGTGTACCTGTGCGGCTCATGACGATGGGAAGGATGTCTACCATTGTGCTTGGCCAGTGGCTGCGGATGGCGTTTGCAAGGGGTGTGTATTTGGCACGTATGAGGTGAGCTGTTTGGAAGAGGTTATTGTCCGTGCAGTACTTCCATTCCCCTATCTGAATCTTTTTGATGGATGCGTAACGGCGGCGACCGTTTGTGTGGCCAACGAATCTAGGTTCGAGGAGGCGGATAAAGTCGGGTTTGTGTGCGGGGGGTCGTAGTGCGGGGGGGGAGAATCTCAGGTGGGAGGACGGCGGGACACGAGGTTAGGGAGTCGGGCGAGAGACCTTCGTCAGCATCAACAAGGCGGGTGGGCATGTGGGTAGGGTGAGGTGGGTGACAGTCAAGCGGAGTGTGGGCAAGAGTGGGGCAGGCAAATGATTTTATGGGTTTGTTACCGAAGTCTGCAGTGATGGTTTCCCATCGGCCTCCGTTGTGGCGCTCCAGTAGGAAGAGTAGGAGTTGCAACGCGCTGTTGTGTCGGTCATGTCTTAGGCCAGACATGGTGGGGCAGTTACCGGCCATGTGGCCGTTGCTAGTGAATTGGCCACATAGGGGGCAGCGCATGGCGGGGTTATGCGTAAGAAGGCGGGTGTTGTGGACTCCCCACAGGAATTCTTGCTTGTGTGTGAACTGGATATTTGTGAGAGTTGAGTGTTTTTTGTGGAAAGAGAATTCGGCGCCGTCCTCCGCGGCGCGGGCGAGGAGGGCACCGTGTTTGGTTGTTTGCGAGAGGGGTGTGTGTGTGTGTTTGGTGCTGAAGGTGTGTGCGTCAGCTTTGAGGTTGGTGTATTTGTAGGGTATGGGTTCCCCTAGGGTTTGTGGAATGAGGGTGTATGGCCAGGTCCAGTGGCCTACCGTGACCTCTGAACCTGTGGTGTAACTAGTGTCGGGTGGGTGACCATCCGCGACGTGGTTGGCGAGGGCGTCTGCGAGGTCGTTACCTAGGGAGTGGTTGTGTGCTTTAATTTTGCCGAGGTGTGTACGGATGCCTGCTTCGCAGCGGGTTTTAAGGGTGTGTGTGATGGAGTGGAGCGTGTCGCGGTGGATGTGGTGTCTATAAGTGGAAGGGCAGTTTAAATAGCCTTGTATGAGGCGGAGGGAGCACGCACTTTCTGTAAGGAGATGGGTGCAGCCAAGTTGGAGGCCTATATCTATGCCAGCTAATTCAGCGCGATTTATTGTGTGCGAGAGAGGGGTAGAGGTCACCATGATTTTGATGTTGGTGTCCGAGGCGGGGTGGGTGGCTGCTGCTCCGAGGGGGGACGAGCCTCCTTTTTTCGAGCCGGTCCGTGTAGACAAAGTCCTGCCAGTTCCAAGCAAGAATACCTCTGGTGGGGGGGTACGTTAGTAGCATGCGTTCCGGGAGGGGGTATGTGATGGGGTGAGTGGGGTTTGGGGGAAGGTGGTATATGCCTGCTGAGTGGGGTGAGTAGGTGTCGAAGAGGTGAGGAGGAGGGGTGGTGATGGCGGGGTTGGGAAGGTGAGTGTCGTAGATAGATTCGAGAGTGTTGTGAAGTGCGGTCATGGCTGTGGGTGATGGGAGGGTGGATAGTGCGAGGGGGTTGGCGACGAGGTATATGTCGACCATCCATCGTGTGCCGAATGGGGCAGGGGTGGGGTTGCCAGTGTGCTGGTCGGGGGGAAGGAAGGTGTTTGCATCATTGAGGAGGGTGTAGAGGTGGTGGGTGTATGGGGAGTTGATGTATTTGGAGTGGCGGTAGGGTGTATGTTCCCATCGGGGGAGGATGAGGATGGTTGCACTGGGTGTGTGAGGGGCTGTGAGGTGTGCGCTGGTGATTGCGTGTTCCATGGCGCGGCGCATGCATTCGTGGTCGTATTCGGGGTTGGCGATGTTGGTGCCGTGCCATGTGTGTGGGGCATTGCTGCCGCTAGATGAGAAGACGATGTCTTCGGGGTATAGGGAGTGGTATGTGTTGGAGTGAAGAGATTTATTGAGGGGGTCGGAGTATAGTTCTGTATGGATGCAGAATGTGTGGCGGAGAGCTGTGAGTAGGTCTTCTCTAGTGGCCCATCTATTGCGGGTGGCGGTTGCGGGTGTGGGGGAGTGGATTTCTGAGCGGGAGCCTAGGCGAGTGAGGAGGTGGTAGACCTCCTCTTCGAACGTGTGCTGCAAGAGGTCGGGCCGGAAGAGTTGGTAGAGGTGGCGGACGCGGGGTCCGTTAAGGATAGTGACCGCGCGGCCGTCGGGAGTGCAGAGTACGGTGGTGTCGTGGAGTGACGGGTGTGCGTGGATGGCGAATTTACCGGTAGGCAGCATGTCTAGGTCGGGGTTGATGGGGTCGTGGTTGAATGTGATTAGGGGGTGTGGCCATGGAGGGGGTCCGGGTTCAGGCAGGATGGGCGTGGTGGAGGGGACAAAGCCGGAGTTAAAAGCACATGAGCATAGGTCAGGTAGGCCCGTCGCGACGAGCGCCAACTGATTAGCTAGGATGTTTAACGCCCTCGCAGCAGCTGGAGCACGTTGCGCATCGTGGAGATCAGCGATAAACTATTTTTCATACCTAGTGTACAATTAGTGTTTACTAGCTTGAATTTGACGGTATTGTTACTGCCATTGGAGAGGTTGGGAGAAGTGGATTCATAAGGTATATACTGCGATCAAAAATTTACTCTAGAAGGCTTGATCACAGGGGCGCCCGAAGACAACAACCGTCACCTCGGTGATTGTAGTAACCAACTTCATTTCATTTCATTTCATAGGGCTAAGCCGTCGTACCACCCCCACATCCTCGATTCCTTGATGTGAGCTTTCCGTAACCTTACTGCGGTGCCAACTATAGTGTACTATACAGCAGAGATGCATGGTCCAGCAAGTACAGCCCTTTGGGTCGACTGCTCTCGAAAATGAACATACAAATGAAATCGAAATTGAAATTGAATTATGAAATTTTAGACTAGGCAAACATCATTACCTCAACCCCGTCCCTGAGAATCTGAGGCACACATACTGAAAATTTTATATTCGACAATGTTACCTTCCGTCATGATCAAAAGTCGACATTATCTCCTACTCTTTGCGTCAGAGTTTCAATTCGAAATGCTTTTGTGTCATGGTATCCACTAAAAATTGAGGCGAACAAAAAACCGATGTACGTTCTAATGTCCCCGCCCCAATGAACGTATATATATTATGATGCGCTTTGGTCTTTGAGTACTTATAAACTGATGGAGCGCTAGAGATCATCATCGGCAAACATCATCGCCAATATCGGCTAAGAGACAGATGGAGATATTCATAAAAACGGAGGCATGTTTCGTTTCTGGTCGACGCTTCTACCCATCCTACGGGGGTTGCTCTCTGTACCGACGGCCCGGACGGGGTTGGAGCTCTCACAATGGGATCCGCGGAGGCCTCCTTTACCGACACTCGCAAGGCAACCCGAAGTCCTACCTTCCCCTTTTGACTCCTTTACGCCACCGCCCTAAAAAATTCACTATACACTTCATGCTCGACATGATCAACACACGCTTCCTGCGAGACTGCCGATACATGATACACACGCGAGAGGAAGGCGAAGTACTTCCCGCCCAGTCCGTCGCGCACACCTCAGCAGTTGTCAACCGCACCGACCTCGCAAACGAACATGTCGTTGACGCCAACTCGGCCGCAAGCGATCTCCTCTCTAAAATGGAGACCCGCCCTATCCGAGAGGCATAAAATCCTCTTTGCCTCGGTCACCGTGAACGCCCACAGCTTGAGTCTCATTGGAGGCTCGGCCAAAGTTCTCACTCCGGTCAATAGACTAACCTACCTCTCCCGAGCCACCGACTAGCTTTTGCGCCCCCAAAAATCCCCCCGCTCACGCAAAGAAGCGTACCCAGCCGACAACACTGCGTACCCAGCCGACAATACTACCCTTCCACCGTGCCATGATAACACAACCAACACCCCCGAGAGACTTGCTACGCTTATGCCGCAAGGAGCCCATCCGACCGATCAGCCCGTCGACATCGAGGAGAGCACTCACTCTCCTTTTTCCACCGTTTGATACCCGTACCAACTATATCCCGCCCAAACACCATGGCAATACGTCCGTTCTACTAAGCGTCGCCCCTAGCTGGGAGACGTTGTCAAACTCACATGCAACCGAGGACTGCGGGAAGCGAGTAGCTTGTGATCAGCCTCATGCGCTCCGATCGGCCTCTCCCTCCTCTCGCCAGCGCCTAGGTGAAGCATATGCAACCATGCTAGCAAAAGGCCCTTACTCCTCACCTCGTCTAGAGGCAAACTGCAACGACCACACCATGGCTCCGTGCATTCCTTCCAACCCCGCCCAGTGGCGTCTTACCCCCGGGCGCCCCCCCCCCCCCCCCCCCCCCCCACCCCATCATCGGCCTCCGCCGTTGCGGACATATCACCGTACGGTATATATTCCCAGCCGATCCGCACTTACACAACCTCCCGCCGTTGTGCACTCAGCCGGGGGACTCCTCGAGTGATCTACCCGCGCCTCTACCTAAGCCCGGGTTGGGAAATACCAACGATGGATTGCACTATGCACACGTCGCACGTTGTTAGATCCTTTTGCCCCGCGGCATGTCGCTTAAAACTGAACGGTAATTGAATGCAAAGCTAGCCTGACACCACTCGGGAAGCGATCTTGGCTGGCCACAACTCTAGAACGTCTCCACTCGCAAAAGAGTTTTCCTTCTTAAATAAATGGAGGGGGGGGGGGGGGGGGGGGGGATGCACCCCCGCTCCACCCTCTGCCCCCATCCCGTTGCATTCGGTGCCTCGTCGGCCTCCCATCCGCCTCTAGAATCCATGCAACTTCTTCCCTCACGGCTCCACATGAGATGTTGTCCCCACCCAGTCCCACCCTATCTTCGGGTATGGGATGGGGGCGTTTGCTCCAAGGGTCCTTTTGAAAGCGCCTCTTTGGCGGCCTTGCCGCCATGTTGCTTTATGCTCTTTTCTATCCGCCGCTTGTTTCCAATGCTCGTTGATCTCACGCGCGCTTGGTTATATTCTCCCAAAAGCCTTGACGTATCACACTGGGCATCTGTTCGCATGTCGCGCCGGGACGCGGCCCCGGCACGCAAAAGGGGCACATGTTTCCATGCGTACCGTAGCAAAAAAGGTTCCCACATGCCATTTTGGGCGTTACGAGTTCGTGATCGCGACCCCGTCCCCTCTGAGCGTTTGGTACATACATGATTCTTGGAACCCCTCCGTGCATGGTTTTCTCGCATCTATCGATCTTGCGGATACAAGCTGTTACCCCCCCCCCCCCCCCCCCCCCCCGACCCCCAACCCCCCCCTTAGCCCCTCGCGCATGCGTGCCAGGCATAGCACTGCTACACGTTTACCAACGCCCGGCAGCCAATCACGAGGAGACGCGACTGGAGGAGTGGTAAGGATCTTACTAGCGGCGGGATTCACTGATCAATAGTAGTGGGGGCAACTAGGTGCCGAATTCAACAAGAGGGGAAGGGCGGGGGTGTTTCTCCGACTTTTTCCGTCTATTTCGGAGTGCCCCGGGGGCGTTAATGTAGCCTAGGCTAGCCAATATCTAATGTCGACTAACCCGTGGCGATGAGACAGCCTCGATCGGTCATATCATGGCGATGGGAGCGAGCTCCATGGATCCAGCGAAATGCGGCAACATGTAAATATTCATCCATATTGCATTTAGCATGACACTTACTATTAAAGTAGTGTGCCCGTACTCGGGTAGCCCACGTTGTATATCAATTCCAAAGTATGGAGGGGGCAATATGGTGGCCATCGTTGTGGACGGTGCGTCTTACAATACATTCGCTATATGGCCTTAGATGTGAAATCAATATCATGCTTAACGGATAGACGCAAAAGCACATATAACAATAGACAGTGTTATGTAATTGAGATCCGTTATTATTCTAAGAAAACATACTAAGGGGCGGAGAAGAGCAGCTCGGACGCAGTGTGGCTCCGAAACCCTGACTTCCACGATTGACGACCCAACGGGCTACGACAATGGCTAATCTCGTCTGACATGATGCAAATTCAATTTCAATTTCAATTTCGACTTAACGGGGGAAGCTCATGTCGGGACGAAACTCGTAGTCGTTGCCCAAATAGCCAGCAGCTAGAATCCCTCCCGCACCCATCCACGCGGCGTCTTCCCCGATGACAAGAAAGTCGGGTACCTACAACACAATGAGCCAATAAAGATGTCACAACAAACCAAAGTGTCAGTGGCACAACATGTTTCACCAAACCATCGCATCAACTGCCGTCCAACCACATTCGATGCTACTCCATGCTATGCCAAGCGACGCCGTCGGCAGGAAAATGTGCCCGATCAAACTAACTGCAAAATCCACGTGAGTGGGGCGATGAGGCGAGCATATTACGTGCGAGTTTGGGTCGACGGGGAACGCCCGCACGGCGAGCTCGATCCCCGCAGCATCCACTCCATCAATGAGGGCGAATGAGGAAGTTATGTATGGAGGGATGGCTGATTGGGTGGGCAAACGAATGCCCGCCGCTTCTTGCAGCCCCCTCGCCGGTCCACTGTCAGCTTCAACCCCTCCAGCCCTATTGTTGTGACATGATATAGGAGACGGGATGTCATATTAAAGCATGTCACAAATTGCGCACAAAACTTGTGCTTTTCGTGTGTGTGTGTGGGGGGGGGGGGGGGGTGGACGCGTGTTTGTTTGGCAATGTGTCCCTGAGCGCTTGTGCGAGTGTGTGCGTCTATGTGTGTGGGGGGGGGAAGGGGGGGGGGCGCACCCGTCAGATATTGTTTGTGTGTGTGCGTGTGAGAGGGCGCATGCGAGCGCGCGTGTGTATGCTTATGTAACTGTGTGTGTGTGTGTGTGTGTGTATGAGAGAGAGAGGGGGAGAGAGAGAGAGAGAGAGAGAGAGAGAGAGAGAGAGAGAGAGAGGGAGAGAGAGAGGGAGAGAAAGGGAGGGAGAGAGAAAGGGAGGGAGAGAGAAAGGGAGAGAGAGGATAGTCTGTCTGCGGTGCAACATAGCTAGACTGGAGCAAGGCTGTGTAATGCGCGTGAATGCGCTGGCGAGTTTCACCTGACGGGAGACGAAGGGTTTTGGATGAGGCCGTGGAGAAGGAGTGCGGTGCCGCGGCGGCTGTAGTCCCTCCCTCCAAATGTGAAGTAGGGCACCGTGGAAGAGGCGGCGGTAGCGTCATGACCGTCGCAGCTGTTGGACAAGTAGCGCAGAGACGATTGCTTGGCGGTCGTCGACGGCAGAATGTGAGCTGTGGCTGCGTTGCAGCAGGGACCACCCACCAATAGAATTTTGACATCCTGCGAGGACGCAGGGAAGGTGATATGCACGATTTGGGGGAAGACTCACACAGTGGACGCTCAACAAGAAACAACCACAACAACGACTATGTCAATGGAACCGCAAGCAAAGCATCTAACACCACAACGACAGCAGCAGCAGCAGCAGTAGTAACAACAACAAGAAGAAGAACAACGACGACGACAGCAGCAACAGCAACAACAACAACAAAAACTCCACAGCAGCAGTAGCAGCAGGAACAACAAGAAGAAGAAGAAGAGCAGCAACTCCAACAACAACAAGTCCACAGCAGCAGCAGCAGCAGCAGCAACAACAACTACTACTACTGAAGAGCAGTAGTAGCAGCAGGAACAATAATAAGAAGAAGAACAGCAACAACTCCAACAACAACAAGTCCACAGCAGCAGCAGCAGCAGCAGCAACAACAACTACTACTACTGAAGAGCAGTAGTAGCAGCAGGAACAATAATAAGAAGAAGAACAGCAGCAACTCCAACAACAACAAGTCCACAGCAGCAGCAGCAGCAGTGGGAGCAACAACAACAACAACAATCACTCCATAGTAGCACTAGCAGCAAGAAGAAGAAGAAGAAGAAGAAGAAGACGAGGAGGAACAACAACAACAGAAGCAGCAGCAACTCCACATCAGCAGCAGACATGATGACAAAATCGAGAAGTGCAGCAACAACCACGAGAACCAAAACGATGATGAATGCCCGGACATCAACAATTTCAAAACTAACAGCAGCAAAAACGAGAATAAAACAGCCGACCACACCGTGCAAAGCAGCAACACATGCACCAGCACTGCCGACACCTTCAACATCAACTAAAAACCACAGGAGGAGAGTATGTGTGTAAGGGTAGGGAGACGACAGAACAGCACAATAATCACTTCTTCAAGAGCATCAGCAGCAACAGCCCTCCGAGACGCACCAGGCAGCCGTCCGTTGTCGTCCTCGACATGGCGTTTAAGGCCTGCATGTGGGGGGTGTGGACGTCAGAGGGCTGAAGAGGGCGAATAAAT
>JAPMLY010002233.1:0-35000 GCA_026401115.1 Tetraselmis chui | reverse complement strand
TTATGTGTATTTATGTGTATTTGTGTTTGTATGTGTGTGTGTGTGTGTGTGTGTGTGTGTGTGTGCGGTTTTTTTGTGGGGGTGTGAGCGCGAGTGTGTCTATGTATGTGAGCATGTGTGTGTTTGTGCGTGTCTGTGTGTATGACAGGGGGGGGTGCGTGTGTGGTGAGGGGGGTGGGGGCACTCTAGCATGCGAGACCAGTGGGGCCTGATGGCGGCACACCTCAGCCAAGTGTTGAAGCGGGTCCACCAGGTGGACAGAGCGTAGGGGTCCCCCACCTGCGCGGGCAGTCGACCTCTTCCTTAGACGCATGCGGTCACGGATGTTTTGGGTGCGAGATGGTCGAGGACGGCGGGTGAGGAAAGGGAAGGGAGGAGAGGTAAAGTGCGGACAAGAGGAAGAAGAAAGATCGAAGGGAGAGGGGTGATCACGGTGGACATGGGGAAATAGAGAGGTAGGGGAAGGGGCACCATTTCGACGTCGTTGAGGTAGAAAGTGGAGGCACCACTGCAGCTGATGAGCACCGTGCTTGGGGTGGTGCCTGGCAGCGTGAATTTGCTGACGGCCCACCCAAAGGCGGAGGACATGACTGTCGTCCCCAAATCCTAGAAAAAGCAGGGGTCAAATTAAACTCGAAAAAAATTAACTTAAAACTAATTATTAATATAACAGCAAATAAAACTTTTCACAATAGTCATCATTACTATTGAAATAACAATGTCAAATTAATATTATCAATCATAAGAGTATCGTCATTTTGAGTAATCGTCTGCACGGAAGTGGCGAGACAGGTAAAATGGATTCCAAGAAGAACGACGGGGGGAAAATGGGAGGCGATAGTGGCGAGACAACCCTCTCATGCATGACAAACGGGATGCGCGGCCGAGTGTCGACCGGTTGTGACGTTGAGAAGACGACGAGGTGGGCAGTACTCAAACCTGGCTGATGGCTCCCTCCCGTACGCACGGCCACTTCACGTCCACCACACCGTCGGCGTCCGCGATAGCGGTGTGCCACGCCGCTCCTCCGCCGTCGCAGAGTTCGGTGCGGAAGAACTCAACGTCGGAGTCCGGACGAAGCGGGTCGCCTCCGAACGCCGCGTTGGGGTCAGCACCCGGGGATAGAAAGTGCGCGCTGGTGGGAAAGGGGCCCACAAGGCGCCAGATGGCAGAACTCCCGAGAAGGTTCGGCAGAGAGGAGGTTATCACGATGGAGGCTCCCGATATGACGAGCAGGAAGAAGTGGAAGGGGCGAGTGAGAAGAGAGTGGGGCGGTGATCGCGTCATGGTGGCAGACACCGTTCAGAGGCGGGGGTATTTCGTGCGACTTGGCGACCTGGCACCAGTAATTGTAATATGTGGCAGATGAGCGCAAGGCGACGGGGCGGTGCCCCGCAATGGATTCCAAGCGACGACAATGTGTGTCGCGGGCTACAGCGAGTCAGTGAGAGGTGTTGGAATTGGGATGATTGTAACGCTGTAACGGTTAACTATTATGAGATTCCTGTATCTTTTCTGTCCCCAAATAATAAAATAATAATTTCTAAAAAACTATTTTCTAAAAATTTGAATTCAAATTCTTTTAATAAATTCTTTTCTGTCCCGTACTGCCAGTACCCGTATTTCCCGGCAAGTCCCGTACTGCCCGTACCCGTACTGCCGAACTCTCGGACGACTGCCCGGCAAGTCCCGTACTGCCCGGCAAGTCCCGTACTGCCCGGCAAGTCCCGTACTGCCCGGCAAGTCCCGTACTGCCCGTACCCGTACTGCCGAACTCTCGGACGACTGCCCGGCAAGACCCCGTACTGCCCGTACCCGTACTGCCGCACTCTCGGACGACTGCCCGGCAAGACCCCGTACTGCCGCACTCTCGGACGACTGCCCGGCAAGACCCCGTACTGCCGAACTCTCGGACGACTGCCCGGCAAGTCCCGTACTGCTAGTACCCGCACCCCGTCACGGCCCATCCTGTTACCTTCCGCTGCACCTTCTTGCGCCGGTGTAGTCCTTGCCGCTAAATGGCACCGGTGCCCGGTGCTAAAGTTAACCCCCTAAACCCTACCAGCGGAAGAGTAACAGGGTAACAAGTAACAGCACTTCTCAGAAAGTTTCTCTCTTTTTATATAGCCTAGCCAAAGTATGGCAAACTTTAAAAACAACCTGTTACTTGTTACCTTGTTACTCTAAAAAAAGTAAAGTAAAGAGTACCGATGCCCGGTGCTAACGCAACACATCAAACACACCGGGGCTCCGCACAGTAACGGGTTGCACCGCCGGCCGGCCGGCCGGACCGCCACCGCCTCCGCCGACCGCAACCACTCACGCCACCGCCGAGGAGGAGGATTTAATATCGCAGCACGCCGCTGTACTTAGCGACTGTACATATCGACAGATTGAAATTAGCGACAGCACGCCGCTGTACTTAGCGACTGTACATAGCGACCTACTGTACTTAGCAACAGTACTTTGATTAGCGACACACGCGAGTGCCCCCCGATCGAGCGCCCCGCCCGCCCCGCCCGCCCCGCCTATAAAAACGCCGCGCACGCCACGATTCCGCTCACACCTTCAAGCTCTATAGGAGTCTCCCCGTGCCCAACCCGAGATCCCCGGGGTCGCTAGGGAAGGGCATCGTAGCGACCAATCCAAGCTCGTCCCCGCAAGATAATAAATCCGGTGCGGCTTCGGCCACGGGGTTACTTGCACTAGGGCGAGCTTGGATTGGTCGCTAAAGGGTGCCTATATCTTGTTGGTGTCTTCTTCGGGATCCCTACCTTCGGGTATTGCGTGTGGCTTCGGCCCGACTCGTTGAATGCTTGCATGTCATGATTTGCTAACGTGTGCTTGCAGGTCGTCGTCACCACCAAGGACGGAATTCACCCGCCCCGCCCCGCCCCGCCCCGCCCCGCCCCGCCCCGCCCCGCCCCGCCCCGCCCCGCCCCGCCCCTTGTCCATTTTCGCTTGAGATGTCTTTTTATAAGGAAGGACCGTAAAGGAAGGACCGTAACTATTGCTTGGTGTGCTTGCAGGTCGTCAATGCTTTACCGGTGTTTTTAAACACCACCAAGCATGGAAATTTCACTTGTCTTACGAGGTCTTTGTCTTTGTCTTTGTCTTTGTCTTTATATTTTTCAATTTCAATTCAATTTCAATTCAATTTCATTTCCAAAACCCAAATGCTCCCGCGCCGACTCCTTGCACTCACGCCACCGCCGAGCACTCGCGCATGCGCCATGGCTAGTCGGCAGGGTTTGATGAATTATAAATCCCCGTTGCCTCTTCCCCGGTCAGCGGGCGATCGTAAATTGTAATTTTCGTCGCGTACCCGTCCCAAGGGAACGGGTTGAACGGGTCGGGCTGTGTACTCCACCCGTTGTTGGTTCCTATGAACATCCTATTGGACTCCACGCCCGACGCGTCCCACCTGCCCAATGATGATGTCGCCAGACCCGGCCCAAACGGATCGTCCGCGCTCGTGTGCACCACCCATTGGTGGTCGACCGCCGACAGAGCGAAGAAATACCACGTGTTTTTTTCAAGGCTTATCTCTTTATCGGGGGCTCCCCAGCTAGCGATCAATTGGTTTGATATGAATATCATACCATCATTGTTTCTTCTGATGGAAATAAAACGCCTCTCATCGGACGGGTCAACTAGCGACTTTATCCAAAACGTCATCGACCATGATCCCGACCGGATGAACTCGCCGTAGTCTACCCCCGCTTCAGCGATATCGGCGAATCTCGCGTAGGAAGTTGACCCGTTGAATTTGATCGTATCACCCTCGGCGACTATGTTGTTTCCGTGGTCCACAAATTTCGTGTCGATGCTATGGCGGATACGCACGTGTCCGATCGGCTGCGGCCCCGCCGTGTTACCGCGGGCATCGATAAGCTCCACCCAAAAATAGTAGGTAATCCAGCTCGCAAGCCCGCTCACCGTGGTGACGCCATCTATGTACCTTTTGACGCCGGTAGCGTGGTTTTTCGTCGACGAGTTGAGAACCGCCGCGGTGACGTTGGTATACTCCGCCGGAACTTCGTCGACGGTGTTCCGGTACAGACGGACCTCGGTGACGCCACTCATTTTATGTTTGAGTAAGATTTTTCGATACACCCGGGAATATTCGGAGCGTTTTCTTCTAGCCGGCTCATCACATTGCTCGTGTGACGGATGAAATCCCCCTCCGACATGTATTCCGAATCATTCAGGAGGCGGAGAGTGCATTCCGTGTTGATATCACGAACGACCTCGCCGAAACGTGACGAATAGTCGTTGTGGCGCTCAGCCTTGTTCGGCCATTCGAGCCCCCGGTTCACCGCCGCCACGGATCCGCTGAGAAGTGAAAGACATCCGCTAACGATCGCGGGTACCCCGGTGCTAGCCGAAGGCTGCCCGATCCCGTACGTGAGATTAAGACAACCCACACCGAGACTCAGTGCGACGGTGGTGAACAACGCCATGTCCGCACGTCCCTTGAAGAAAGAATAGGAATCCTCATGCAAGCGCTTCAGCTTTTTCGCATGCGTACGCCACTTCTCGAGCAGAGGGTTGTCGATGCGAACGGCGGTGTCGCTTTCGCTCATGTTTGTAATCAGCGAAGAAAAAGGGTGCCGGCTCTATTGTCAATCCCGCTAACGTCAATCATTGTAAGCATCCGGGGTTCCTCCACAGTGTTCCCGATGCTATTTTGCCGGATGCTCGTGGTGAAGCCAAGTAGATAATTCCACGGCGGGAGGTAGGTGGCTACGTCCGGTCGGTTAGTGTCCGACAGCCGCAGGTTTGTTTGGATGAGTGGCATGGTTGTTTTACTAATCGTCATAAAAAGAAAGCGTGATGGAAACACTGAAGGCGTCGGCGGGGTTGACCTCTATAGAGCTCTCCACCAATTCCGGGGCCGAATCGTCCTCATCAACGTCGAAGATGCCGCTGGTTTCAGATTGCGGCTCGAAAATTTCTACAAAGCCCTCGTGCAGCCCCGGGCGCAAAACACTTCCAGGAAAATTCGCTGTCCCTAGCGTATGCCGGAATGTCATGCTTCCTCGTCAGTTATTTGATAAAAGGTGAGAGAAATTACATAAGCCGTAGACTCGCCACTGCCAAGCTCCGTAAATTGCGTCGCAGTTCGAAGTTGAAGGTCGATCTCACCCACGTTATCTAGCGGCCGCCGGATCGGAACCCCCACCGTGTCTTCGTTAACACCCTTCAGAGTGAGCTTCTGTCCCACGTAGCTCAGTGCGTCTTGCGCGCGTGATCCCGGGAGAAATCCGAGGACACTCAGGCCTTGATACGGGTCGTCGACAAAGGTCCTGCTAGTGATTGCGAGCCCGTACGCCTGCGCGCCGTAGAGATGAACCAATGAGCAATGCGAGACCGCGACCTGCCACCTTGTGCCGTCGTTTCGATCCATACGGAAAGAGCGGAAGTCGACGGGGACCCTTTCGTTTGGTCCGCGGACATTCATCCACACGTGAAAGAAGGGCGGATAAATGCTACGCTCGGGCTTTTCCACCCAGAAGACTACGCTGAAGGTGTAGTCGTTAACGAAAGTAGGCGTCCACGGGAGCACACTGGTTCTAAGCTTCGTCGGGCCCTGAAGGAGGTAGAAAGACATGTCACCGCGTACTAGCCGCGAGCCGTCACATATCCCAGCGCACGTGTTGCTTTGGACGTACGACGAATCCGCCATTTCGCCAAATACGTTGCCACCGCGCCAAGACTGAAAAAGACCTAGGATTGAGTCGTTGTTTGCGGGATCCCAGCTTTTGTAGCAGTTTGATTGTCGGATCGACGGAGAGCACAGCATGATCGAAAGGGGGTCGGGCTCCACACCTGTGAAGCCGGTGATCGGTGTGCACCACTCGAGCGCGAAGCGAACATTGGGTTTACCTTGGAACCCGCTGCCGTTCTGAAAGGCGGGCGTGCGAACGGTGAAGGCGTGTTTCTCGCCGCTCACGCGCTCTTGGGTGCTAACTACGATTCTGCGCGCGACCATTTGTGTAATCAGTAGAAAACATTTACAAGCCCATCCGCTCCGACCACGATAAAGCCATCGTAGTGGGAGAAGACGTCTACCGTTACGCTTGCGTCTAGTGAGGTATCGAAATTCACTGTGAGATGCGACACCGACGTTGAAACATCGACACCGTTCTGCGAGAACATGCTCTTGTGCGACTGCGATTCCAAATCGGTGGCGATAAGATATTTCCCCTCGTCGAGCCCCCAGGTCCCATCCGTCACAATCCCCATATGCTCTATGGACCCGTAGCCGTGGAACGCCTTCTGTGTTTCAGCCCAAGCCTCAGCGTCGGAATCCACGGGCTTTGATGGGGTTAATACTCCGTTGATGGTGTACTGATAACGCCCCGTGTTTCCCACCACATTCTTGCGCTCAGAGACATATTTGATGCTGCTATAGTCGGTTGCGTCCTTCCGGAACAGTGCTATCAGCGTTTTCAACGACTTATACGGTGAAGAAAATGCCATCGACATCGAGCTGCTTCCATTTGGGGCGATCCACCGGTGCTGAGAGAAAGTGGAATACGGAATGACGATACCACCGCTATTGGCCTCGTTCAATGCACGATCGACTGTGGGATCCAGGTGGATCATCTCTGCCACGTACTCGACGTCTTTGAGCACCCACGGCCTGTTACCCTCTTGCACTTTCTCCAAATCCCCCAAGGTGAGCTCGAGTGTCAAATGCGTGCGGGCCATTGCGCCGACCGGAAGATATTTCTGCTGGTTCGTGCCTATGATAGCACTCATCAAGGGGATGCAGAATATTCTGCTGTCTGTAGCATCTACTTCCCTACCAAATCCCTCGGAGATCGTTCCGGTAGTCTCCATCTGGATTTTGTCCCCGGTGACGTCGAATAGTGCGTGGACAAGGGCGTTGTACTCTTCAATATTCTCTAGCACACCGCCGCCGGCACCCCCAGAAGCGGACACCTTCAAGGACCTGATGATTGCGTGCGCGGAGTAATCGAACTTGAATGATGCCATTTCGCTTGCTGCATCCAAATTTTGTAGCGTGAATTTCAAATAGCTCTGCCTTGAATTCAAGTACTCCCCGCGGTTCCCTGTGGGAAGTACAAAACGGATCGTGTTTCCCGGTAGGAAGCCGCTGGATCCGTTCTCGGGATAGATATGCACACGACTTTTGGTCGCCGGCGCCGCCACGGGCTTATTCCCGTACACGAACGAGTCGGAGAGTGAGCTTCTAACTTCGCCCATGGATCTTTTATAGTATCGTCACAGAAAAAAAGTTAGCCTCCTCCTCTCTCAAGCAAAGAGCCCGGGCCTCTCATCCGGCCGTACGCGGATCGGACAGCCGCAGCGTGACCCTTCATGCTGCCAATATCTGCCCCGTTTCCATCAAGAGCACCCTCCACGCCGCCAGCAATCCCGCCGATCCCGCGGGCAATGGCGCCGGCCGACGCGATGCCAGCACCGAGCACGGGGTTGAAGGCGGCGACCGGCGCAGCCGCGGAGAGCATCCATCCGCCGAGCTTATTTCCAGCGACCCGAACCCCGTGGGCGACCTTTTGACCGATGTTTCGAAGGCTGTGGAGCTTTTGACCGATGTAGCGCCCGAGTCCCATGGTTGTGCGTGTTTGCTATAAGCCTACATTTTTCTTCACATGCGTGCTTTGCCCTTCCTCTCGGCTAGCTTTTGTTTAATAAATGAAGCCTTTTCGTCCTTACCCCTCCTCCTTTTTCCTGCCGGGAACTCTATTCCCAAACGCTCCGCAAGCTCGTCAACTACTCTTGTTTCAAACATTTGAGGATTATTAAGAATATAAGAATCATCAAGTCCTGTTTGTTCCCGGTCTTCGAAAGACCGAACAAGCTGTTTGACACCCGATGATGATGGCGCGGAACTCCTCGGGTTCGCCGCTTCCATCATTGGTTTTTCCGGCACAGGCACGGCCTGGGGCATCTGCCTCTCGGTTTGGGCGATGGGTGACGCGGCGTGTTTGAAGTGATCATGCGGTCGCATGATTGAGCTCGCCGCGGGCTGCTGTAAAATCCCCATTGTCCAACCACGCGTGAAGGGCTCGGGCTGATTGCCCGGCGCGGATTCACCAGTTGATAATGTTTGCACCACGTTCACCCGCACGTTTTGGTTACGAAAAGCACGGGGTTTCGGTTTTTTAGCGGCCGCTCGTGTGCGTGCCGGTTTTTTCGTCTTCTTTTCCCGAGTAATCTTGGTCTTCCGCCGCGGCATTGCTGTCATGTATACCTATACGATCGAAATTCTTATACAGCTCCCCCGTCCCCGTGTCGGCAAACATGAAGGCATAGGGCCGGTCGAAGACAAACCTCATGACCTCGTCCGCTTCATCCCGCGGAAGCGTGATCAGCTCCTCGAATATCGCTGTGGTTTCCTTCTTGTTCCGGGGCTTGTACATGAGGAAATGGCTGAGCGTTTTTCGTATGCCAAGCGGCATCGAGTTGTAAGACTGAACAAGGATGATGATGGATAGCCGGTAATGGCGGCGATTGAATATCAGCTCGCGCAGAATGTGCTGGATCTCATTGTCTTTCAAGGATGCGGTCACGTCGTCGAGGACCAACAAGCTATTCTTCTCTTTCTCCGCAGATTCCTTCACAGCCTCCCGAATTCCGTCGAGGGTCGCCCAATCTAGGTCGTCGTGCATCTTGTTGTGGTTTTTAAATATGTTCCGCTTCAAACTCGCCACGGAGTGAGACGGCATGACAACGTGCACGTGATGGAACGCCTTGCGGTAGGCTTGCTTGCTCGAGAGGAGGTTGACGAGCATCGACGTTTTTCCCGTGCCCGCGGAGCCGATAATCGCCATGAAAAACGGTCGGTCGGGCAGCGGCGACACGATTTGTTCGTGGATTTTCTTGTCACACAAGAAAATCGGGGGTTTCACTTTGAATTCCGACCGTTGTGTGATGTTGATTCGCATTTAGCGCGCCTTTTATAGTACCTTCTTATTAATTTCGGAGCCACCCCCCAGGTTACCGCCTCGAGTACTTGGAATTGCTCGTCGTTGAAGCCGAACCCGCCGAAGTTTTCCTTCCACCACGCCGCCGTCCCGTAGTTTGAGCTCCGAGCAAGCAAATTGGGATCTGTCTGAGTGGACTTACTCGCAGAAATGGAGGAAACCGCTTCCCCGTGAACCACCTCCGATCCGATGGTCTCGAGTAGAGAAGAAGTAGACGCCATTCTCTATTTATTTTCTATTGTCTAGTTAGAAAAAAGAAATGACATGGGACGGAGCGATCTCGAACGCGGCGACGGCAGTGACGGAGACGGTTCAGAGCACTCCATTCCTGAAATACCTGGCAATATTGGGGGGAGCGATGTGGCTAGTCGAGAGATTCAGGCCGTCGAAGAAGAACCAACCGGCCTTGATCCGAAACCAAAAACTAAACGAATAGCAAGCGAGAAAATGAAGGCCGCCCTCCTACGCGCCAGGACGGCAAAGGCTGAAAAGCGCCGGTCGAGGGCCAAGCAACCAACAATCCAGCCGCAGCCCCAGTTTTTCTTCGATATTGTTTAAAAGAATGCTCCAGCAGCTGTACTTGGACACGGCGTACGCTGACGCGAAGCTCGATGACGGTACATACGTATTCTCCCTACTCGATCCACTGACCGTCCCCCAGGGTTTCACCATGCAGGTTCGGCTGCTGAATGCGTGGCTCCCGCACACATATTACAGTATATTCGAAGGAGGAAACGACACGCTAGTTCTTCATTACGACGACGGTGGTGAGATTCCGGGGCAGCCGGTAACCATCCAGCTTCCCCGCGGGAACCGCTCGATCGACGATATCATCGCCTTCCTAAACGATGGGCGTCTCGATGAGTATGAGGCGAGTTACGACGAGAACACTAATAAGCTGTCGCTACTTGCAACGGAATTCGCGGATCATCATGTTGTGATCGGGGAAGGTACAACGTGTACGCGTCTATTAGGCTTGAATGTCGGTGACTACGCCAAAATCGTCGACGGAGAGATGCTGCTCACCGCCAGCCGTATCGTGGACTTGACGCGAACCAGCTCGGTGTTCGTGCATACCAACCTCCTCACTCAAAACCGCGACCCCCGGACTCGGCGCGTGGGCGATATCCTAGCAAAGATCCCCAGCTCAGCACAGTTCAATGAAATTGATCACTACAGCTCCGACGCCTTCGTGGACGTTTTTAACCGCTATCTAAGCTACGTGAGCATCCGGCTAAGCGATGACGACGGGCGAACTTTGGACCTCAACGGCGGGCGTTTCACGGCGACGTTAAAAATTGCTTTTGCTAAGATTAACAAAGATGAACCAGTCTCGGCAAATATCGGCGCCGCTTCAGATGAACGGCCGCCGGGCCGTGGAGGTGGACCTCGGCCAAGTCAAATTGCTTTACCGCGAGCTAGCGGCCCGGGTGACGCTGGAGGAGACGGAAAATGATCGGCAAGACACGGACTTGACGGCGCTCACTGACACGGTGACTGGATTTGCCGACGAGTTTAGCGCGTCGAACATCCGCACCGACAACATCACCGCGATAGATAGCGATATCATCGTGGGCGCCTCGCTTTTGCCGACGACGGCGGCGATTCATTCACTCGGCAGCGAAACGCACGAGTGGAAGACTGTGCACGCCGAAGACGTTAAGCTTGATGGAGTGAGCTTGAGCAATACATTGGGGGAATTGAGGGAGGATATAGAAGCCGGATCGAATCTCGTGCAGCACCTGAAAATCGAGGGCGACGGGCTGATCGGCGTCGACCACAACAAAAGAGACTTCGGGGCGTTGGACTTCCCGTGGTGGACAATATACACAACCGACATCACTGTGAACGACAGCATCAATGCAAACATGCTCAAGTCCTCACGCTCTGATACCGATGACATCACGGTGTACGCCAATCTCGTGCCAAATAACACGGACATCGGTGGGGATACGATTGGGACGTATACGAAGCCGTGGCAAACCGGGCACTTTCACAACGTATATGCCAAGAACCTATTCGGGCAAAACTCGGAAGGTTTCTCTCGCCGGGCACTTCTCGACGGGGACCAAAACGTGTCCAACAACATCTTGCCGCAGGCTGATACAAGTGTTGATTTCGGCTCAACAACGAGGCCATTTAGCAAAGCCTACTTTCAAGACTTGTACGGGCTAGACGCCTCCAGCACGCCACGTAGGGCATTGTTGGAAGGAGGTGATTACGCGACGGAAAATCATTCGCACGACGACTACGCCGCTGTTGCACACACGCACGACGACGCCTACGCCCCTATTGCACACACGCACGACGACTACGCCTTGACTACGCATACTCACGATGACTACGCCTTGACTACGCATACGCACGATGACTACGCCTTGACTACGCATACTCACGATGACTACGCCTTGACTACGCATACTCACGACGACTACGCCTTGACTACGCATACGCACGACGACGCCTACGCCGCTGTTGCACACGCGCACGACGACGCCTACGCCCCTATTGCACACACGCACGACGACTACGCCGCTGTTGCACACGCGCACGACGACGCCTACGCCCCTATTGCACACACGCACGACGACTACGCCGCTGTTGCACACACGCACGACGACGCCTACGCCCCTATTGCACACACGCACGACGACTACGCCTTGACTACGCATACGCACGACGACTACGCCTTGACTACGCACACGCACGACGACGCCTACGCCGCTGTTGGGCACACGCACGACGACTACGCCTTGACTACGCATACGCACGACGACGCCTACGCCGCTGTTGAACACGCGCACGACGACTACGCCTTGACTACGCATACGCACGACGACGACTACGCCTTGACTACGCATACGCACGACGACGCCTACGCCGCTGTTGGGCACACGCACGACGACGCCTACGCCGCTGTTGAACACGTGCACGACGACTACGCCTTGACTACGCATACGCACGACGACTACGCCTTGACTACGCACACGCACGACGACTACGCCTTGACTACGCACACGCACGACGACGCCTACGCCGCTGTTGAACACGTGCACGACGACTACGCCTTGACTACGCATACGCACACTGGGTTCGCCCCGACCAACCACACGCACGACGACTCCTACGCCCCGATAAGTCACACGCACGCATGGGATACTGTCACGGGCAAGCCCACTTTTTTCAGCGGCTCGTACAACGACTTGACGGACCGGCCTGACATAGAGGAAATTGTCGAGGTACAACTCCTGGCCGCTGGAAATGATTATGCACTTGAAAATCATACACACAACGAGTACGCCTCGACTGGACACACACACGCGGAGTACGCCACTGTCACACACACGCACACTGGGTTCGCCCCGACCAACCACACGCACGACGACTACGCCTTGACTACGCACACGCACGACGACGCCTACGCCGCTGTTGAACACGTGCACGACGACTACGCCTTGACTACGCATACGCACACTGGGTTCGCCCCGACCAACCACACGCACGACGCCTACGCTCCTATTTCACACACACACGATGACTACGCCACTACCGGACACACGCACAATGAGTACGCCTTGACTACGCATACGCACACTGGGTTTGCCCCGACCAACCACTCGCACAGTGAGTACGCCCCGATAAGTCACACGCACACTGGGTTCGCCCTAACCAACCACTCTCACAGTGAGTACGCCCTGACTACGCATACACACACTGGGTTCGCCCCGATAAGTCACACGCACGCATGGAATACTATCACGGGCAAGCCCACTTTTTTTAGCGGCTCGTACAACGACCTCATAGACAAGCCAGGGCCTGTGACGTGGCTGGACCTTGATCGGCCGAATTGGACAAACTACTTCTCGCTCGGGGGGACGTTGGACACGGTGACCATAGGCTCAAACAGCTTCAAGAGCGGTGACTTCGCTCCCAACGGCCAAGGCGTGTATGACCTTGGCGACCCATACGCACGGTGGCGGCGCTTTTACGTGGAGCAGATATTCGCCGACAAGGGAATCGACGCTGGAAACAATCTAATCACGAACGTCGCACCCCCGGTAGGTTACTACGATGCTGCAACGAAAGGTTATGTTGACGAAGCCGTACCAACGTGGATTGGGAAAATTTCATATGATGACATCGGGCAGTTCATGGAGCCCGTGCAGCCCTCTAATTTTGATATCGTATTGCATGACTCCTTGACACCGTCGGCGGACTCGACGTTCAATCTTGGGCAAAACCTGAGGCGATTCCTGTTCGGCTACTTCCAGCGCGTGCGCCTGGGGGAAAACGATCCATACTATGACGACGAGGCTATCACATATGAATTCCTTCGGTCCTACGTCACGGAAAACGCACAAGGTGCATCGTCATGGAGCGGGATAAGCGATAAACCGGCGTGGGTCGACAAAATTTCGTATGACAACAATGTTGACCCGGAGAATCCTTCAAATTATGACATAGTTGTGAGCGATTCGATCATTCCGGACGGACTTTACAGCATTGGACGTGAGAACAGACGTTTTGTTTACGGATATTTTCAGCGGGTGCGTGTTTTTGAATCGCCGTACGAAGACGATGAGGCAGTACCGCTCCAATTCATGCGCGATTACGTCGCAGCGAATGCGATGTGGTCGGATTGGAGCGGCATTAGGGAGAGGCCGACATGGACGGACCGATTCAGTGGCGACACAACGGTGAGCGTAGGAAGTAATCTGGTTCCGAACGCCTCCCAACTCGATATAGGAAGTGTGTCCTTGCCGTGGAGGCACATTTATTGCTCATATCTAACTGTATATAGCTATGCATACTTCAGTGGATCGCGTATCCAAGGGGTAGGCGCCCCGACATCTGACACCGATGCTGCTACTAAAAAATACGTGGATGACACCGAAACGGACACGAGATCGTACGTGGACGCACAAAAGCAGGACATGTTGAGCCAAATTAGCACGTTATCTACACAAATGGGCCATATAATCAGCATCCTAGCGGCCGAGATGAGAGAAGAGGAGATCCCGTTCAGAGTAATCTACAGCGAGGACAATAATTCAAAAATGCTGACGGTTGGTCAGGCGAGGGCCTTGCATTTCATTTTTCCTGCCTCGCTCCAGAACCACACTGACCTTATTACGGAAGTCAAGCTCACATTTTCATGTCGAAAATCGACGGGGTTTTTGTTTCTCAGGGGAAGAAGCACCACAACCCTAAGCTGGGACATGACCGGCACTGATTTATTGGTACAGGAATCGTTCCCCGCATTTGGATTGTCGACCGGCCAGCTAGACGAAATTTTGAATGTGAAAGTTACACTGCGAGTCACAATAGCTTCGAACGTGTATACGGTGGCTTCTACCACTGTGAAGGTGCGTGACCGTTTGGAGCAAGATTTCACAATGTTTATGTAGCTACTAGTTATGAACGCCGGCGCCTCGAGGGGGCGCCTTTGGCGCTCTTCTGCTGTTGGGCCGACTCCGCTGCCCTCCGCGTCGGGACACGCTTGCGCACTGGGCGTTGGCCCGCCAAGCCGCGGGCGGGCGGCGGGGAAGCTGGCTTGGGTGGTGAGGGTTTTTGCTTGCGAGCTCGCTTTGCAATCGGGGGCGCTCGGGCGCTGAGCGCATTGACCGGCTGCTTCTTGGCGCGGGTGGGGGCGCTCGTTGTGGCTTTGGCGTTGCTTTCCCGGCGCTCCTCCAACCTCTCCTCTTCCTCAGCCTCATCCTCTTGCACGGGTGGCAAGGCTCCCGTCGGAACGTTGGTCTCCGACTTGGTGGCTAGGTGGCTATCGAGGCTGTCAAACGTCTTGCGCAAGTAGCCGATGTTGACGTCGCTAGCGTGGTTGAAGAAGCCGGCGATCTGATCGCTGATTTGCGTGGCGGTGAGCGACGGCTTGCGGCGGGACATCTCGCGGTGCTTCCAAGTCACTTGGGCATGGCGCACGTCCAGCGGGGTGACTGAGGTGTCGATGAGGCGGCCGTTGTTGAGTTGTTTGAAAATAAGGCCGGCGGCGGTGAATGCCTTCTTCACCTTGGGACCGGCGGGGAGAGGCAGCCCATCCTTCTTGCGGCCGATACCTACCAGCCACTTGCGGCCGGCCTCCGGGTGGCCCGGCGCGAGCGTCTCGTCCACGGCGGCCTTGATGTCGGGGTGCTGAGAGAGCTTGAAGGAGTAGGGCGTGCCGAAGCGGCTTTTCCCAGTCTTGAAGTGCGCGACGTATATTTCGCCGGTGTTGCGGTTGTACCAATCGTCCCGGGAGGGGTCGCCGACCGCCGGGTCGAAGCGCCGGCCGTCGTCGGCGCGTATCTCGATGCCCCCGAGGTTGTCGCGCAGCCCGAGCAGTTTCACCTGCAGGAAGGCTGCCAGCCAGGCGGTGGAGGGGCCGAGCGCCGTCTTGATGCGCGGGAGGTAGCGGACGAGCATCTCATAGCTCGGGACGGCGTGGAGGTCGCTCTTGGGCTTATTTCCTTGGACCTCCTTGTCAGCCTGAAGGGCTTGCATCAAGCCGACCTCGCCCTCGCCGAATGTGCCTCGGTAGGCCTGGAGGACGTCCGTCCCGAGGGAGTTCCGGAAGGCGCCCCACGCGCCGAAGGTCGTGGCGATGTGCCCGAGCTTCACCGAGTAAGTCTGAGTAACTTGCTTGAGCGACGAGGACTTGGTGCGCGCCCGGGAGCGCGCGCCGGCGACGGAGGTTGCCACCGCGCCGCTAGACACCTCCTCGTCCTCGTCGTCGTCGCGGCCGGCCACCGCCCCGACGGCGCTGTCCACCGCGGTGGCGTCGGCCTGCACCTGCACGTCGCTCTTTGAGTACCGGGCGCGCAGCCACGCCATCACGCGCTCCGCGTCGCGCAGGACCGGGACGGCGTTGTCCTCGGGCTGCGCGCCCGCCAAATCCTCGCGCAGCTGCCGGAAGGTGCGGCGCACGGCGTCGAGGTAGCCGCGGGAGTAGTTCTCCGCCACGAGCTGGCCGTCGCGCATCACCTTGCGCGCGGAGTTGCTGCCCATGTTGTGCTTCTGCACTCCGGCGCTCCAAAAGGTGTCGATCTGCTCCCACGTGATTGGCGTGTTGGTTCCCTTCTCCGGAGTGTCCTCAAGGCACTGAGGGTAGTCGGGGCGGGGCGGCGGCACCGGCGCCGGGGCGACCTGCACGCGCGGGAGGTTGATGGCCGGCAGCGGGGTCGCGTTGGCGTACACCTTCCGCAGGTCAACGCCGTGGATATGCTCGAGAACTTGGCGGAAGTTGGCGTCCATAGAGCGAATCCGGTTGACCTCGCGCTCGCCCCAGCGGTAGGCGGCTAGAGTCTTGGCGTTGGGCTTCTTCCCCTTGAGGATGCTGCGAATATTCGCTTTGAGGCGCTGCTCCTCGGTGTTCGCGGCGTAGTGCGCCTTGGCGCGCGCGCGCTTGGCCTCGGGCGAGTCTGGCATGTCTGCGGGCTTCTTGACACCACAGGAGATAATTTTTTCTGTCCCGAACGCGGCTGAAACGCGCGGCAGGAGAAAATAATTTCTCTTCTTGGGGGAAACAAAGAGAGATGGCGTCCTCCGAGTATGTTGAGCGGCTGACCGCCGGCGAGCTTATGCGCATAGCAAAGGTACACCTGCTTTACCTCGAAAAGGACCGGGAGCGGAGCCGCCGCTACTACCAGCGCAACGCGGATGCACGGAAGGCCACCAACCTCGAACGCTACCACCGAAAGAAAGCGCAGAAGCGGGCGGAAGCGCAGGCGCAGGCGCAGGCAGAGGAGTCCGCGTAAACGCAGGTGCGTTTGAGAAGGCCGCAAATTATTTTCTCCGGGGTATTATAAATCATCAGCCATGGCTCTCTCCGTCAAGCTCGTTTCCCTCAACAACTGGAATAACGTGGAGTCGGTTGCGCCCGACGCGCTCGCCGAGAAGCTCCACGCTGACAACGTCCTCCGCGAGCTGCTCGAGGACAACGTCGAGACGAAATTATTTTTGGACTACGAGGAGTACCATGACGCCGAGCCGCCGGAGGAGGAGAAGCGCCGCATAGCGGGCTACGTTCAGGAAGAAACGAATCTGCTGAAGAAGTTGCTCATTTGGCACTCGGGTGGGGTTATGCAGCTGTCGTACAAGATCGCTACTCGGCATGGCGCGACGCCCGACGGCCGCTACAAGCTGTCCTTCCGCCCCTTCTTCTCCGGCCTCGCCGTGCCCTTCACGACGATCCCGCGTCTGCTGGACGCGGCGTACGCGAACCACCCGAACAAGCACATCCAGTGGGACATGTCCGTGTACTCGCGGCGGCGGCTGCTAGCGTGCGTCAACGGCCGGAAGGACGCGGCGGACGGGCGGCTGCTCACGATGGAGCGGCCGGACGACGACGTGAAGGACTACGTCGCGCAGGTGGTGGAAGACGATTGGGAAGGGTATAGACCGTCCGCCGTGCCCCCACCGGTCGCGAGCAGCCCGCAGCAGCAGCAGCAGCAGCCCGCGGCGAGCTTAGCGGAAGTCGCCGTGTTGCTGCCTCTCATCAAGCGGTCGGACGACCGGGAGCGGTGGATGCGCGTGGGGTTCGGGACCGGCAACGCGTGCGGGCTCTCGGCGGGCGGACTGGAGTTGTACAAGGAGTGGTCGCGCGGCTGCCCGGCAAAGTTCGTCGAACGCGAGTGCGAGAAGGTGTACATGTCGGCCAACGCCGAGCGCGGCGCCTCCGTCAACATAGGGAGCCTCCACCGCTTTGCCCGCACAGACTCGCCGGAAGAGTACCGAGCGGCGATGGCCGCCCTCCGGCCTAGCCACGCGCCGGGCTCGGAGTTCCCCTTCGCCGTGCCCCCGGAGAAAGCTGCGGCGCCGGCGAAGGAGCCGGCGGCTTGGTCGATGGCGGCCTCCTCCACGCTCAAGAGACTTGACGACGTGCAGGCGACGTACGCCTTTCTCGAGTGGCTAGAGGACAACGGCTACCGCGCGGTGACATGCAACGGGACGCTGTACGTGTACGACCCCGCGGACGGCTGCTACCGCGACCGGACGAACATGGATGGGTTTCGCAAGCTCATCGAAAGGGCGACGGCCTACGTCGGCGTGCACGCGCGCTTCGTGACCATGATCCGCCGGGTGATGGACCTGATCCGCGATTTCGTAAAGGATGACCCCCGCTTGTTGATTGACGCCGAGGTGTCGGGCAAGGGCCGCGTCGCGTGGAACAACGGTGTGTACGACCTCCGCACGCAGACGTTGCTGCCCTTCTCCCCCGACATTGTTGTCTTCTACAAGCTAAGTCACGACTACCCGACGACCGACGAGGCCCGGAGCAAGGTGGAGGCGGTTGTCGCCGAGGTCCGCGAGCGCATAGTGGACCGGCTGTGGGGCGACAACGCGGAGTTCGTCCTTCAGAGCACCGCCCGGAGCTACGCCGGCGCCGTGGAGGACAAGCGCTTCTTCTGCGTCGTGGGCAACGGCAACAGCGGGAAGTCCGGGTGGATGGAGTTGAACGCGAAGGCTTTCGGCGACTACAAGGGCTCGATCGCAAGCGCCAACCTCATCTACTCCGGCAGCAGCTCCGGCGACGCCGCGAAGGCGATGTCCTGGATGGTGGCGGCCCGGAACCACCGCCTGCTGGCCACCTCGGAGCTGAAAATGGGGCCGGGAATAAAGATTGACAACAACACCATCAAGGAGCTCTCCAGCGGCGGCGACACCTTCTCCGGGCGGCAGAACCACCGGGACGAAATGCAGTTCAAGATGCAAGGGACGGCGTGGATATTCGCAAACGACATGCCCGAGATAATGAACCTCAAGACCGACGACGCCACCCAAAACCGGGTGGTGTTCATCGAGATGACGGAGCGCTACCTGCTCGGCGAGAAGTACGAGGCCTTCAAGCACCTCACTTGCGTGCACAAGGGCGACGCCGGGATTGGTGACTTCATTCAGCGCGCGGACGTGGCGCCGGCTTTCGCGTACATGATTTGCCACGCCTACGTCGACCAACGCCCCGCTTTGACGCCGTCTATACATACACGAAGATGTGGTGCCAAGGGGATGAGGGAGTCGGCGCGGGAGCATTTGGGTTTTGGAAATGAAATTGAATTGAAATTGAATTGAAATTGAAAAATATAAAGACAAAGACAAAGACAAAGACAAAGACCTCGTAAGACAAGTGAAATTTCCATGCTTGGTGGTGTTTAAAAACACCGGTAAAGCATTGACGACCTGCAAGCACACCAAGCAATAGTTACGGTCCTTCCTTTACGGTCCTTCCTTATAAAAAGACATCTCAAGCGAAAATGGACAAGGGGCGGGGCGGGGCGGGGCGGGGCGGGGCGGGGCGGGGCGGGGCGGGGCGGGTGAATTCCGTCCTTGGTGGTGACGACGACCTGCAAGCACACGTTAGCAAATCATGACATGCAAGCATTCAACGAGTCGGGCCGAAGCCACACGCAATACCCGAAGGTAGGGATCCCGAAGAAGACACCAACAAGATATAGGCACCCTTTAGCGACCAATCCAAGCTCGCCCTAGTGCAAGTAACCCCGTGGCCGAAGCCGCACCGGATTTATTATCTTGCGGGGACGAGCTTGGATTGGTCGCTACGATGCCCTTCCCTAGCGACCCCGGGGATCTCGGGTTGGGCACGGGGAGACTCCTATAGAGCTTGAAGGTGTGAGCGGAATCGTGGCGTGCGCGGCGTTTTTATAGGCGGGGCGGGCGGGGCGGGCGGGGCGCTCGATCGGGGGGCACTCGCGTGTGTCGCTAATCAAAGTACTGTTGCTAAGTACAGTAGGTCGCTATGTACAGTCGCTAAGTACAGCGGCGTGCTGTCGCTAATTTCAATCTGTCGATATGTACAGTCGCTAAGTACAGCGGCGTGCTGCGATATTAAATCCTCCTCCTCGGCGGTGGCGTGAGTGGTTGCGGTCGGCGGAGGCGGTGGCGGTCCGGCCGGCCGGCCGGCGGTGCAACCCGTTACTGTGCGGAGCCCCGGTGTGTTTGATGTGTTGCGTTAGCACCGGGCATCGGTACTCTTTACTTTACTTTTTTTAGAGTAACAAGGTAACAAGTAACAGGTTGTTTTTAAAGTTTGCCATACTTTGGCTAGGCTATATAAAAAGAGAGAAACTTTCTGAGAAGTGCTGTTACTTGTTACCCTGTTACTCTTCCGCTGGTAGGGTTTAGGGGGTTAACTTTAGCACCGGGCACCGGTGCCATTTAGCGGCAAGGACTACACCGGCGCAAGAAGGTGCAGCGGAAGGTAACAGGATGGGCCGTGACGGGGTGCGGGTACTAGCAGTACGGGACTTGCCGGGCAGTCGTCCGAGAGTTCGGCAGTACGGGGTCTTGCCGGGCAGTCGTCCGAGAGTGCGGCAGTACGGGGTCTTGCCGGGCAGTCGTCCGAGAGTGCGGCAGTACGGGGTCTTGCCGGGCAGTCGTCCGAGAGTGCGGCAGTACGGGTACGGGCAGTACGGGGTCTTGCCGGGCAGTCGTCCGAGAGTTCGGCAGTACGGGTACGGGCAGTACGGGGTCTTGCCGGGCAGTCGTCCGAGAGTTCGGCAGTACGGGTACGGGCAGTACGGGACTTGCCGGGCAGTACGGGACTTGCCGGGCAGTACGGGACTTGCCGGGCAGTACGGGACTTGCCGGGCAGTCGTCCGAGAGTTCGGCAGTACGGGTACGGGCAGTACGGGACTTGCCGGGAAATACGGGTACTGGCAGTACGGGACAGAAAAGAATTTATTAAAAGAATTTGAATTCAAATTTTTAGAAAATAGTTTTTTAGAAATTATTATTTTATTATTTGGGGACAGAAAAGATACAGGAATCTCATAATAGTTAACGGCGTCGCGGTAGAGGTCGCCAGTGCCGGGCGCCGGTGTCCTCTGACGAGTCCCTCACGGCATGCTCTTATTATTCATCGGCTTCAAGGTTTTAACATTATATTGTAATCAAAAACTCGTACAATAAAAAGGAGCGGAGAGCACCAACTCAAATCATTGCTTACAAGAAGAACCAGATGAGCACGGACAGGGAAAGTGGGAGGGGAAACAAGAGGGCAAGAGTGACAATAGGATCACGGAATCCAAAGCACAGCAAAAGGAAAGCACTACATTGTGCATAAACCTAGCAGATTAAACTAAGGAAACTCTTAAGCCACGCCAAGAATGCAACACGTGGAGGCGGCAAGCGGCGCCTCACGCGCCGCTCGAGGAAGCACGGGGACGCTTGCGGCCCATGGCGCGGGTGAAGAGCGCCGTGGCTAGAGAAGGCATCCCAGCCGAGGAAGTAGCGGCCTCCGTGCCGTCCGCAGCGGCGGACAAACCGCGCAAGACGTTGTCCGCGTGAGCAACATGGACGGCGAGAGAGACCTTTCGACGCCAGGAGGCCAACAACTTGCCCACGTGCATCCCTTTAGATGCGGTTGCCTGCTTGGCTAGCTCCGTCAAGAAAGCCGTGGCGTGGCCGCCAAGAGTACCAAATTCCGTGACTGCAAAGGGAATGAAGCGGATGTCGGGGCGACTCCTCAACCCCTCCGAGTACTTCTCGAACTTGGTCTTCTCAGCACGGCGGAGAGCGACTTCGGGTGACGGGGGGCTAGACACGCCGAACAAACCGGAAACCACGGCATCAAGGGCAAGTTTTGAGCCTCGGATGCCGTGATAGTGCAAGACACCCACATCCGCGGGGAGACCGTCGTTGCCGTTGGGGAGTTGAACTAACATCGTGGGATCTGTGAGAACCTCGACGCCAACCCCGAGTGCGCCACGAACCTAGAAGATGATTTCCGCAAGGGCCGTCACTAACCAAGAGTGAGCGGTGTGGACCGAAGCATCTCCGCCGCAACGAGCCAAATGGTCCGCAAAAGCAGTGGCCCACGCATCATCCGACATGTCAACACCCGCCGACGAGAACGCACCCCGCATAGCTTGAACCGAGAGATGGCAAGAAGCACAAGCAGTGGGGGAGCGTAGAGAAGAGAGGATGCGAGATGAGGGTAGGCCGAAGATGCGACAGACCGCGACGCGGAAAACTGCGTCGTAGTGCTCAGGGAACTTGTCACGGAGCTCGCCCAGGCGACCCGAAGTAGGCGGGTCCAAAGCCAAAAACGCAAGGGCGCCGTGGCCGAGACGAGATAGAAAACGCCTAGACTCCGGCCGAGCGCGGTTGGAAATCGTGGGAGCGAGCTTCGCGAAGCGAAACAAGTTGACGCGCTCACTGATGTCGGCTTGTAGCTTTGGAAAGATGTCCGTGGCAAACGCAGAAAGAGGGACGAGCGAGGGTAGGCCATCAAGGGACTGGGCGATTTGCTCGTTGTTTGATCGGGCTTCGGCAACGCAGCCGGCGCGCGCCACCGTTGGACGTTTCGGGGGGAGCATCGCTAAGGCTGTGGTTATCAAGGGTTCAAACTCGGCGAGAGCGTGAGAACCGCACGCAGCGTCCAAGCGCGCCCACGACGAAGCGAGTTCTAACGACCACATGGGTTCGTTATCGCCGTCGTCTCCGTCCGGTGTACCATGCCTACGGGACACCGCTGTGGTCATAGCAGTCGCTAACCGTCCATACATGGTCGGCTCCATCGGAACATCGTCTTGGGAATCCCCGCGTACGCGAGCGTCTTGTGTTGTAAGGAAACGAATAGCTGAGCCCACTGCCAAACCGGCCGCTCCGACATGGGCCGCATCCGCCAAGGCAGCCAAATCCCCCACCCCCATGCCGCCGAAACGTATGAGAAGAGACATCTCGGAGCGAGTGTTGCTGGGTAGGCTAGCTGCGGGAAGGCCCAATATCTCAGCCGCCACATCTAGGGTGGCATTGTCAGCGCGCTCGAGGAATGTTACGACGGTGTCACCGTAGCCCTCACCCCTGCCAAGACCTCGGGGGACTGTACGGGCAAAGTGTCCGAAGCGGCGGTTGCAATGTTGATGGATACGAAGCGCAGTGTGAGTGTGCCGGTGAGCCGCTAGACCCCTTAGACGTTCGCCGTAGGCCTCATACTTACTTAAGGCCGTTTCGAACACGTCTCGAGCAAAATCGGATGTACCCATTGGCCCCCCCAATACTTTCGTCCCTTCCGTGGAGACACTTATTCCCCGCATGATGTGGCCGTCGGGTAAGTTATCGAAAGCATCACCGACACCCAAAGGGGAATACAAACAGTTTTTGCGGATGGTTACTGTGAGGCCAACGCTAGCATACGCCTCCGGCATAGCGTCGCCAATAGCCACGAGAGACGTAGGGGGTCCCAAGAAGTGACCATCATCAGAATAACAGCATACAACGGATTCGTTCGGGGCAATCGCAGCCAACTGTTTGTATACCCGGGAGGCAACTATTGCGAAGAACATGGCCCCGAGAACGCAACCTTGATCGACTCCACGGGTACTCGGGATGCGCATGGCCGGGCCGTGAGCATTTGATGAGTCGTAAACGTACAAGGTAGATGGACGGCCATACAACATAGTAGCGACGCGGAGCAACGGTCGAAGCGCGGGATTTGCTGACAACTCCTCAAACAAGGGACGCCGCAAGAACTTGTTGAACGCGTTGGATGCGTCGCCTTGCATGTCCGCCCAGTCCGGTGAAGCGTCAAGCGCGGCTCGAACCATGAATTGTACGATCTCAGCCCCGCCGCGGACGCCGACCCCAAATTGGTGCCGAGCAGCCAACCATTGAGACACTCCGTCACCAATTACGGCGAAAAGCGCGCGATTCGCAAAACGAACTAGAACGGAGCCAATTCCAATCAGGCGCAGCGTCCCCTTTTGGTCGCGAAGTTCTTGCTCTTGTGCGCGTCGTTGTTCGGGATCAAGCTTGTCTAGCGGGATAAGTGTGGCAGAGGCGAGAGATGAGGCAACGCCTGGTGGAACTTCTGCATTCACGATGGCTTCGGCTAAACCGGTGAGAGTGCAAGGGGTACCCAACGCGCGAAGAGTTTCAAACCTCTAACCGTCGACGTGAGGACTAGACTTTCGAGGGCATCTAGCAACGACCTCCACGATATCAACTTCCGAAGCACGGAGTTTGATACGAGGGAGGGAGAAGGGATCCGGCAACACGTCCGCGAGGTCGTCATCGTCTTGTGGGTGCAACCGTTATAATTCCTCGTGCACCCCGCGACCACTTGCAACGGGGTTGGAGCTTAGGGCCTCCATGGCACGACGATACTCCCCAACCGCAGCTAGATTAGCCGCCCGGTGGGCGACCTTGGCCGAGACACCGTTATGAAAGGGTTGCGAAGGGGAGATGGGGTCGGTACCGGCCCTCGGAAGTGAGGTAGGTGGCGATGCCCGCCCATTGGTAAGGGATACGTGAGCTCGAGCGGCGGAAAACAATGTATCGAGATCTCCTGACGCCCAATGGGCTAAGCGGTTGTCACGGTAATCAGCGATTGGGTCTGGGGACAGATGCCCCGCGGAAGTGAAATCAGCCATGGGGCGCAAAACTAAGCGCGGAAATAAAAGCAACGCCGCCCAAGCCGCTTCCGCGGAAGCCCCTTGGCTAGCCCTACCGCGGAAAGACAAAACGCAACCGACGAGCTCCTCGAAGACCGGCTTGACGAGGCGTACCACCGAAGGGGGGACGCCGTTCGAGGACGTACTAGATCGGAAAGAAAGGCGGTAGGACTCGAAGAAGGCTTTGAAGTTCTCCCCACCAGTGGCCCCATGGTCAAGGCACCATTGGACGGCGGGGGGCAAGGACTGGGGATGCGGCGGGGACGGCCGACCGCGCGGAAGCGAAGCACCGCATGCCGGCGGTTGGGAGGGCGTAGAAGTACGGTGAGAGCAAGAATGTTGGTGTCTACTAAGGCCACCGCTCCGAAAGTATCGTCCGCAAAAAGTGCACGGCGCGAGAAGGTGGCGATCGGCATCATCCACAACTGGGCAATTGTCGGGCGCAAAAGTGCACGTTGTCGCGGGGGAATTTAGGTGGGCGCATAGCGCTTGAAGGGTCGGGAACGACGCGGAGCAACTAACGCACCTCAAAGGAGCGGGGGAGCGCATTGAGGGAGTGGGGGGTAAAAACCGAGACGGAGTACTTCCAGGTCGTAAGGCATGCGAAGGCGCTTGAGCATTAGGTGATGATGTCGGAAGGTCACCCGGAGCGGGGGCCATAGGGCGCGACCCGGCCCCGCCGCCGGGCGACCGGCCTAGAGGTGGCGGTGGAGGACGCCGATGACTATGTCCCGGCCGGGTCGCCGCGGCGGCCATCCGGGGTGGCACGTGTGTCGCGTCCTAAAATAAGTAGAGCACGCGGGGTCGAAGAAGGGGGGGGGGGGGGGGTATGTGGCTTGGACTATACCGGAAGTCGCCCGAGGTGGCGCTGTGGCGTGCCTTGGAGGGAAGATTCTCCGCCGACGTGGTGGGCTCCTCGGTGCCGGTCCGTCGCGCCTCTACCCTCGCGGTGCTTGTAGTGGAGAGCCTTGGAGCCCGCGATGGAGATGCTCAAGAAAAGAGCAAAGAAGCTATTTGGTACCCGTGTACCAACCGCCGCAAGAGTCGGATGGAAACTCCGTCATACAACGCCGTATCGTAAGTAGTGAGGCGCCCAGCGATACAGGATGACCTTGCAAATAGCGGGCTCCGAGTACGGGTAGTGATTAGAATGAACTTAGCGGGCTGAGAGCAGTACTGACGTTGCAGTACACGTACACGGATAGCGATGACGCGTGCCGATGCCTTGAGCCTTGCTGAAGGGGATGACCACGCGCGGGCGAAAGTTGTAGCGGTACCGGTAGCGGCCAAGGGTCTCGAGGATGCCGATAATAGGGGCGGTACAGGTAGTTGTACCCGGTCACGGGTCGAGCGACGAATAAAAGATCCCGGGAGGGTCACGCTGGCGATGGTACAAATAAAACGCACCGGAGCCGCCGACGGCGAGTGACCGCGGAAGATAAAAAGGAGAACTTTATGTATAGGTACCGCGCGATGCCACAACGTAGGAGAGCGCCGAGACAAAAGCAAACACGAATAGGCGGGCAGGCGTCACGCTCACCGCTACCAAGTTCCGTGCTCGCGGGCTCCCGACCCAAGCTCAGCCGCACATGCGCATGCGGTGGCGGCGAATCAGAAGAACCATCAGAAGAATCAGGCACCAACTCAAGCAAACAGAAGAAAACATTATATAACCATCGCCTCACTAATGAGAAACAGTCATTGCATTATAGAAAGGGAAGAGTTGAGACGGTTCCCCTTCAACCGGGTTCCTCCCATTGGAATGTGTACCTCGGTACCAATATTCCGATTGTTTACAATTTCTTCATGTTGCATGCTCACAGTAAATGGCGGTTGCGTAATACGGATGTAACAACTATGCTGTAATGTACTTAAGTTTGGACAAGTCACCACGTCCATACACAGCTAGTTGGACAGCAGCTCAAACCACTAGAAAAAACATGACAGTCCCTATGTTGTGAGAGGATCGGCCGGAGACTTTTGACTAGGGGGCACCTTGAACGTTGCTATATAAGGCGATGCCACTCGCTTCCACACCCACCGCAAGTCAGGCGCATATGCTTCGGAGTCATCCCATGATGCTCTCAATTAACTCGCCAAGCATGTAGCGATGTCTCCCAGCAAGGGGCGAGCGCGCCCCGCAAAACGTGCAAATATGGACAGAGGGAGTAGCCGAGCTAATAACGGGTGCACAAGGTGGCGGTTGCTAGGAGGGCGAATCGCGAGTCAAGTCATCTTTCTTTCGCTCTCTAAGAGCCACTTTACGAGGTTCATGGCGATGTTGACGCCCTTAACCGTTGACATGGCCGGCCATGATGACCCCGGACAGCATGTATTGAAGAGCAACAAGGACGTGGCTAGCATGGCCGCTCTCCACACATGTATCGATTAGCGTTTACGCAATTCGTAACACGTTGCAATACTCCCGCTTTTTAAAACAGCCGAGCGGCGGGAATCACCGTTCTCACCATTATCGCGTGGCACATTGAGGTGCACCCCACCGGTATGCAAACGGCAACGCTCTCCGCCCGCGCGCATCCATCAAATGCAATTGTGACGCTTCCATGCGTTAGTAGCCGCATGTGCCATCGAAGCTCTAATCGCAAGGCCTGACTTGCACATTGTCATATAATAGCACGAAGTATACTAGCGAATCATACTAGCAACGCTAAACAACACTACACTACCCCCCCCCCCCCCCCCCCCCCCCCCCCCCCCCCCCCCCCCACGAGTTGGTCGCTAGCTCGGCGGGCCGTTGTTGCCCACGCCATCAGTAGGATCGGCAACGTAAGGACATAGCCGATATTCGCAGGTTATTGCCTTACCTTAAGAAATGCCCGAAGGATAGGAAGGAGCTAAGGCGATGTTGCTCCCACATGTGACGCTCGAGCTGCACGAAACAACGTGTACATGTTGTCGGCGATTTTCTCGACCGCCACCGTTATGGCGGTAAAAAACGCCACGTTGATGTACGCGGCGAACAGCTAGCCACTGCCCTCGGAGGAGACGTGGTTCTATGGTGGTCGGTGGGCGCTTCCACCATACTCGGACAGTGAGGTAAGAGGTACCCTTCGTCCTAACACCCCGACCGTCATACATACGCTAGCTGTTGGTGGGACGTGATGTATCGTATGGAATATGTTGTCTCCATTGTGCTGAATTGGTGCCTTTGAGAATTCACTAACATGTAAGTCTATTCCATGCACGCATACGTTAAACAATTGTTAAAGAGTTTTGTGCTTCACGAGGAGATTAAGCGTTACTTCCCGAAGCCGATACGGAGGGCAGTTGCATTTTGGGTAATTCCCGAGTTGCAGTTCCTCCCATAGCGCGCTGGCTACAAGCGTGAGCACCCTAAGCTGACTTCCAACCTAACAAGTCGGTGCCCTTTACCTCTGGAAAAAAAAGCAGTTGCGGTTGCTTGTGTTTTATGATTGTTATTCATGTTTATATAATGTTGCTACTAAGGTTTTGGTCATCATAAGTTTCAGCTTAGCAGATATGTGTTTTTACAACATTTAGAATAGACAGTTGTTGCTGCTTGTGTTTTATGATTTTTAATCATGTTTGTATGATGTTATTTTATTGTATTTTTGGATGTTAATACATCACACCTTTTATATATTGTGATATATAGGCATTCACGCCCGGGGTGATGCTTGCGCGCGAGGAGCGAGCCCTTGCCCGTAGGCTAGGGGTAAGAGGTAACGCCTCTCATGAGGCGCCTCGCTCGGGGATCGGGGATGTGAGTGCTAGGTCGTTGGCTTGGATGGCGGGGGGGGGGGGGGGGTTACGCAACGGAGCCGCCGGTTGAGAATGCAGTCACCTCCTTGTGCGATTTTCCAAGTGAGTTGGAGGCAGAGGATGGCATAGTGGTTGGGTCGGCGGGGTCAAAGCACGCAGCATAGGCACTTGCGGGCAGCGCGGGAAAGGAGCCAATGCATGTAGACGGAGATGGGTCGTGTCTGGTGGGCGCGCCGCATGACGGGGCAGATACCGTGAAGCCTGTCGCCCTAGCAAATAATGGGGGGATGCCAATTGTGATGCGTGCAACATCGAGAATGCATGCGCAGCGGCGCAATAAGCCTCCCTCGTTAGTGTATGCAGGGGCACGGCAGCTGCAAGCTCTAGGGCGGGGAGGGGAGGTAGAGCGTATTAAAGCATCACTTTGAAATTATAGACAAGATCCCAATCGTGTTGCGCACAACAAGGCTAGGCGATTAGAGGATTTGTCGAGTGATGGCGGCGCTAGATGGCTGAAATTGGTATTAGATTACCATGCCAAGTGAACATGTTATGGCGTCATTACTCATTAGTAATAAGTTATAGGGCGTCATTAGTAGTATGCAAGCTGCCGTGCCCCTGCAACTTGCGAGGGCACGGGAAGTGCAAGCTCTAGGGCGGGGAGCGGAGGTAGAACGTATTAAGGCAACACTTTAAAGTTATAGACATGATCCCAATCGTGTTGCGCACAACAAGGCTAGGCGACTAGGAGACTTGTCCATTCGCGGCGCTAGATTGCTGAAATTGGTATTAGATGACCATGCCATGTGCACATGTTATTGCGGCAATAGTAATATTTAATAAATAATAATCCATCATATTATACACTTCAATATTTTGAAAATGGACCGCCGATGCATACGGGGCAGTGTGCATTTATACATACATCGTGCATCGTCTCACTCCATGCTTGTAGATGACATTTATCATCATCATTTACATGACAAGCATCGCGCGATTTTGATGTGAGGGTAAAGGCACAACTCTAGGCGTGGCAAGTGCACATGCCTAAAGTGTAAAGTTGTAACATAAACACATCGTAAATGGTAGTAAAATAAACATTTTACTAATAAATCGATGCTAATGTAATATTGTAACGATATAATTCATTTCAACTTAATAATAAATGGACCGCCGATATAGATGCATACGGGACATTAAACATTTATGTGCACGCATGCATCGTCTTCCTCCATGTTTGCGTCTCCCTCCATTTTCCTTGAAATAAACTGTCTTTGATGACGCTCGGGTGATTGGTGAAATAGTCGCTCGTTCATAATGTGTTATTTAATCCAAAATATTCTTACAAGAAAAAGCAGTGGAGACCACCCGGTAAAAAGAATAAAAGAGGGAAAAACCTAAGCCCAAGGAACATGAAGGCATGCCACAGCATCTGCAAAACGTCACGGAGATAGGAACCCAAAGTAGCATGAAGAGCAGCTGAAAGACGTTGCATGAATTTTGGCCGCACATCCCCTTAAAAAACGCCGAAAATTTATTGAAGTAGTACGACGAACGAAATGTTGCATACGGGCATACTGTCAGACCGCAAAGAACGAGACTCAACATCACCCATGCCATGGAAGGAACGATATGCAATAACCAACATTGCTAGGCGATCAACCAACTCAACTACCATAGCCGCCAACATGCCCCCATCCTCTAGAGCGAAGGGATAGTAGTCGTGGGCCGACTGAACCGAAGGCGTGCCAAGCAAACCGGAAGTGCGGAGGTCCGCATCGAGCTTGCTATGCTGAGCTCCCAATGCAAGGCCCCTAGGGAGTGGGAGACGAACACCTACACGAGCAACATTAGTGTTCGTGCGAGCACTTGTACCCGTCACATCAACAACAAGATGACGGTGTGGAGCCATGAAGTCTAACCAAACCACATCCCAGGACGATCTCGAGAAGCTCCCGACCGAATACGGCGGACCTCCAACCGCAAGTCCCGCCCCTTAGTAGCCTCCGCTTCAAGCATGAACTCTTCAAGCACGTGGGCAATCTTATCATGGAGTTGAATGACATTCTACCAAGAGCACGGGCACCGGGGGATGTGGTCCATGAGCATAGCTGCTATGGAGCGCTCACTCGACATAGAGGTGCCCGATACCGTCGACGACGATCCAGACAACCAAATTATGAGGGAGCCTCATTGCTCCGAGGGCACTTCCTTACATGTGAGGCGCGCTCCGCAATGAGGCCAAGCACGGTTTGTCTGTGCTATCATTTAATCCCATTTTCCCATCAGATTTATATCATATATTTATTCGCATATTATTTGGCTGCTTTTTTTCGCTGTCGTTACGGTGTCCAATCGTCGTAAGACGTGGTTGCCATGAGGGCCGGTACGCCGAACTCGGGCAGCACAATAAGCAAGTCGTCAGCTTGTTGAAGAGCCACGGAAGTTTGTATCATCTGCTACTGTTACCTGTAGTAGTGAAGCACAGCGGGAGCGGAAGCGGTAGCGATATCCCTTGCAGCTTGAGGCGAGAGCGCTGTTCAGCTCTACCGAAACCTGAGTTTGAGACAACTCGTCAGTGACGCCCGAAGGCAAGTGGAATAACAGCATCCGTCCGCGCCGACCCATGGTTCGGCGCCGACTATGTACATGGGCTCACAAATATACCACAAATATAGTACTTCGGTGTTCACAGCACCGTCACTTCCCCGTCACCTTCGTTCATCCGCCTCCCGCCTTCTATCGAGACACCTCGTCGTAGCAGTGACATCGGTTTCATTACTCCCGTTTACTGCTTGTTTCAGGGACTTCAGCAGCCATAAGTTCGGTGGGAATATGGAAGGCAGCGGCGACGCGGTGGTTTACGTGGTTCAGGTGTGAGAGTCGATGTCTTTCGACCGTTCGACTTCTTTCGCGACCTGTCGACCCTATCCCGTCCGTCCATCCTGTAGTCCTCATCAGTGACAAAGGAATTATATTTTACCCCCGCCCTCCCATCTTGCGTTTGTGCAGCCGTCGGACTGCGTGCTGGTGGCGCTGGCCGTGTTTGCGCTGCTGGTGCTGCTGCCGCGCGCGGTACGGCGCTACTTCGCCGACAGTCCCATCCCCGACTCGAAGGAGGAGTGAAGGATCGGAGGTGAAGTTCTTTGAAGGAGTAAGAGGCAGACATAGGCAGATGCGGAGGCTGGATAGGTGATGGTGATGTCGACGATACTGGTGGCGAGCGGCGGTGTCAGGCGGCGGAAAGAGCGGCACGCTTGGTGGCAGCGGGTGGCGGTTGACGCGGCCGCAGCGGTGGCCACGGCAGGGCTGCCCCGCCTTCAGCACTGCCGCTTAGCGCGATTGCAGTGTGATGCTGCAGCTCTGCTGGACACGCTGAAGGCGCTGGACACCCCGGGTGCCGACCTGCGACAAGTGTGGCTGCCCTCCTCTCCCACCTACTCCCTCTCTTCTCATCGAAATGAAATGCACTGAATGAATTCCATTCTGTCATTCGGGATATATCACACGATACACATTGCGAACCGTTTCCGAGCACCAGATGTGTGAGAAATCACGTGTTCTCACATTTTGGCTCCCTTCCTGCCTGACCACCCTCCCCACCATGTTCTCTCCCATTGTCCCTCACAACCACCGCACCCCATGTCGCCCCTCCCATGCACTGTCTTGCATTGGAAGCTTTTTGCAGAATAGGTATATGTATATGATTCTTCAATGTCTCAGAAATCTGCTTGATCTCCTCACGTCTTACACCTATCACGTCCAACGCCGTCCACATACTCTGCAGTTAACCTGAATGGTGGAACTCTCCGTGTGTGGGTCCAACCCATCCACTTCCTGTTTCTTACCCGCTCCCCGATCCTTGCCTTGTCCTTGCAGGTGGTGGCCCGCTACGCAGCGCCTCACCTCCATTCCATCCTCACCCGTGAGGGGTGCTCTGCCTCCGCCTTCACACGGACCACTATCCACACCTTTCTCTTCTTCGCCGCCCTCCGTGACGCCGACTCCACCGCCGCTGCAGAGCAGACATCCAACGATCTCGCCACGCCCTCGCAGTGGCGACTGTCGCCGCCCCTCTACGCCATCCTCGTCCTCCAGCTCGGCATGCAGGCAAGACTACCCGTCTCCTCCCCTACTGTCCCTTCCATTGCAATGACTCGTCGCCAGCAATGGATATAGATATCTCCGCTTGGCGGTTTGCTGAGGAGACCCTCGCCCTGCGTAGGCGGAGGCGGTGGCGTGCCTGCGGTGGCTGGGCTGTGCAGAGGGCAAAGGTTGGGCAGCGTTGCGGCAGGCGCTTCTACTTGGCATCGTTGGGGGCGAGGTGGATCTGCTACCGGCGCTGCTACTCCCCCTGATAGACCCGACGTTGCCGGGGCTCTTGCCGCCCCCGACGCCGTCGTTGCTCTCCGCCCTCGTGCTGGTATTACCCGTCACGCCTAATGCGGGAGCCTCTGAGGGAGTGGTGAAGAGTGCCACTCTCGGACCTCTCTCTAGACTTGTGTGCCACGGTGAGTCGACCTAGCTATAACCTTCCCCAACACCCTCACACGCACATGCATGCATACATTCAAATACTCCCCCCCCCCCCCCCCCCCCCCCCCCCTACAGACACGCACTCACACATACTCGCTAGCCCCCCCCCCCCCCCCCCCCCTCCCCCCCCCCCCCTCCCCCCCTCCCCCCCCCAACCACACCACCATGCACACCGCCACCACCACCACCAGACACACAAACACCCGCACATACGCACAAACATAAACTCACACACACACACACACACACACACACACACACACACACACACACACACACACACACACGCAAAACATACAAAGGTGCGCGCACGAGCGCACTCACAGAAACAGTCCTGCGTTTTATCTTCCCATTCAATTCGTTATTACTTGTAGGTGCACTTCGACTTGATGATATGCATTCCAAGAAAATCTTCATTCGCTGAGCCTTGGATCGCATCTCCCCGAGCCTGCTTTTCCTCGTATCTACCTGTTTGTTGTTATGCTTCGCACATGCCCATAGAACTTTTGCCATTCCCGCTGCATTGCTTCACCTGCTCTTTTCTTAGGTTTTTACCATTTCTAGGTAGTCAATTCTTTTCCAGTATCCCATACCGTAGTCCCTGCGCCCGCCCTTCCTTCCAATTTTCTGCCTTATTCCACATTTACCAACCCGCGAGCGGAGTGAATGTTATAAAACAGCGCTGTGGTGTCTTTCTAATCAGGCTTGGCTGCCGGGTGGTTTGAAGATACCGCGAACGGGGAGGTGCGGAATGAGGCTGACTCGAGTCCTCAGAAGGACGGCGTGCTGTGGGCGGTTCAAACGCTGTCGGACCTCATTGCTTCAGGTGATCGCCGGCGACTAGCTACATTTTGTTGCCACACATTTTAGTGTCATCCTCTGATGTTGGAAGGTGCCCCGAATGCAGGAGCGGACGTTGGGGAGGTTTCACCCCAGCTACCTTTCATGCTGGCAGCCTCTATTGACGACTCCATCAATGCTCGGCACCAGACGACGGCGGTCGTGGAGCTGCCTCCTCACTTCACCGCGCGCTGCCACCTCCGCATGCAGTTGATGCTCCACTCGCCCTCGGATCCCACCCACGAGCCCACTACAACAGCCTCGTTTATACCTTCCTCACCGCAACGCCCGTCTCTGCGCTCGCACTCTACCCAGGCGCCGATGTACGTTCGGCTGGTAATGGGCGAGGGGAAGGGCGCTGATGTAATTGAAGAAGGGGGGGAGGAGGGGGGTGGGAGTGAGAGGGAGGAGGAGAGGGTGCTGGCGCTGGCGGCAGTGGCATCCCTTCCCGGGCAGCTGCCTTCCATGTTGGTACCGCACTCTGTCTTGGAAGACATGGACAGTTGTTGCGGCGCGAGTAAGGGGGTGTGTCCGTTGGGGGTGGCGGTGATACTAGCGGGGATGTTGCAGAAGACGGCTGGGGAGGGGGGCGGGGGGGAAGGGCAGTTGGGGATGGGGCGGATGCTGATGAATACGTTGAGTTTGGTTGTCTCGCCCGCAGAGCAGCGCATCGCTGCGGAGGCCCTCCTATTGCACAGGTGCGTTGAGCGAAGACCAACCCTATGTGGCAGAAATGCACTGTAATGTGGTGCGGAAGAGAACGGAGTGGTTAGCGGCAGTGTGACTATGGACATTGTGTGGCATTAAGTTGTGGCAATGCGTTGGAATGTGTTGCATGCAGCTGGTTTGAGCCATTGAGGACGCAAATGAGGGGAGAGACTGGAGTGGGAGCTGTGCTCCGGGTGGAGGCAGAGCGTGCTTTAGTGTCCATTTCAAATCGAATGGTGGGGAATGTGGAGGCGGCGGTGAACGACAGCTTAGCAGAGGATCCAACGGAGGGACTGCTGCAGGTGTGCCAATCCTCCACACCTGATAGCACGTACATAATCAATAAGTGTGTGATTGTCTGTGGATATGTCCGCTTATGATTGTGTGAGTCAGCGCGAGCATGTCCTTGGTATGCGTTTGCGTAAATGCTTGTGTTTTGAGGCCAATCGAGTTTATTTAATTTTCACGCGCGCGCGTTTATGCGCGTGTTTGCGTATGTTTGTGTGTGTTTCTAAGAATTATATGGGAACACATTATGCGCCGTTTTGCCTTGCGAGCAGGAGCTGCTGCCCCTCGGCTGTCTCTTTCCCGATGCCGTCCTTAAACGTCTGCTTTCGGACGGGCTGCAGCACTCAGGACAGCTGCCCGCCGTCCTCACAGCCCTCCGCCGCCTGCCCGCCCTCTGCGCCGTCACTCAGCACGATGAGGACCCCGTCGATGGGCCGCAGCCGATGCTATGCTGCTCTGAGCTGCGCCGCCAGCTGAAGCTCGCTTCTTCCACGCTTCCCCA